>JAVSBS010027754.1:135758-146168 GCA_033124195.1 Coracias cyanogaster
GGAAAATCTGCCTTGCCCTGTTCCACAGCTACGGGGCTGGATGAACATGCCTGAAACTCAGGTAGGTCAGTGCTGCAGAGACTCCCAAGCCACTTCTCAACACAAGCCCAGGTACAAGAATCAATTGAGCCCTTGTAGCACAAAGGCTCTCTCTTGTAGGCAAATTCACCCAGCTGAGAAGCTCATCCTGCATTGACTCAGACGTGTACGCTACAGAGTGCTCTGTTATTTTATCTGCTTCTGAGCCTGCTAAACTAAAGGCTTCTTATGAATTTGAGAGTTGTTTCAAAGTCGCAAGCTAATATTCATTTTCCTAACTTTGAAATGCACCTTTAGATAAAACTGAAAAGCATCCAAGAAATAATCACTTGGTACTATTTAGAGACCATGAAAACTATCCAATTAAAGTATTCACACACACACACAGAGGGAATCCAGAAGTACACGCTGTACTTTTCAGAAGTAAAAAGAGAAGCAATGAAACAACCACTCACTACAGAATGTCAGTTCATTGCACAGTGGTATCAAGATTTACCAAAGCTAAAAAGATGACACAAGTCATAGCAATCTGAAGTCCCAAGACTAAAGAATCTGGGTAATTTGAAAGAAATAAAGAAGCCTGTGTTTTTCCTGGGTAACTTCAACGCAAGGTTGACCTCAATGAGTATACATCTGAGTATGTATCACATTAGCTTATCAAACAGTTTAGAGGGTACTGGGGAGAAAAGTGAACATAATCTTGTATACAAGAGTATAAGTAAATATTAACAACATCTTAAAAGCAGTATTAGTAGTGTTAATGCTGGGGAGATGAAAGATGCTGTCCTGAAAGGAGATAGTGTACAGAGAAAGGAAACTGAATGAGAGACTAAGGTTTCAGGCTCAATCAGTTGGAAACAGTCTTGAATTACAGAAAGAACTGATCATTTCAACAGTGAATGACTGAAAAACAAAAGTTAAAAAAAATAACCCCCAGCAACCACCTAAGCCTGTTCTTCCCAACTTGCAAGGTGTAAATCACTGTTGAAATATTGCAGAAAATAAGTGATGCACAAATACCCCTCCCCCTCCAAGAACCACATACTATAATGAGACAAGATTTTTTAATACGAAAAACTGGATGGGGACTACAAAAGCTGAGAAGCCCCCGAGTCACAGCAGTCCCTGCCTTCAGGACAAACTCTGGAATCCTTTAGCCCTCTCTACCACATGCAGCCTGATTTCTCTGTAGAAGCATGCCAGGCAGCTACACGAACAGAACCAGATATCCCTGGCTATGTCAGTGCAGCTCTAAGGCTGAGCCGACAAGCTCTCAACAGGGTTAACTTGCTGCTGCTTTCAGAGTCTAGGTAACAACTCCTTTCCTATGCTGTACACCACAGCTAATGGACTGAGGAGGTTACTTAGGCCAGCTTTTGTTTGTGCATCTTTGCAATGGTGCTAATGTTTCATCTATCTCCTGCAAGTCTCTGGGTAATTTCTTTCAGCCCTTAAAATATTTTCAGTATTGGAAAATTTCCATCCTGTGTAATCTAAAGCTCACCATTACAAATTAAAATGATGTATTTTAGCTTCAGTAGAAATGAAGACTAGATGATCGCTATCCTCCATACACCATCTCTTCATATCATTGAAGATCTAGGCATTCCCCAACCTTTGCTTTCTAGGCTAAAGACGCTCAAGCCTCCAGATTTTCCCCAATAGCTGAGTTTTTCAAACCTCATGTCCTAGCCCTGTTGGCACCATTGAGACCCTGTCCCCTTTATCTACCACCGACTTCTTTAAAAAGAAGTCTAAAACAGGGGCTAGAAACACAGTGCTAAGCATGAAAGAACATTTACTTCCTCCGCTATTTATCTGACATATTTCATCACCTGCACAGCCCTAATGAAATCCCAGCGTTACGTACACCACCCCTGACAAATTCAGTTTGTGATCCCCAGCAATGCCTGGGTCCTTCCTGACCAGCATGCTGCCTAGCCCATTTGTATTTGTGCATTTGATTTCTCCTAAGTGTAACACTTTACGGTTGTCTTTATTAAATTTCACCTCATCGATTCCAGACTATTTTTCCAATTCATCATCTGAAATTCTAAATCTGTCCTCCTAACTGTTTATATAATCCCTTCCCGCTTTGTCTTCCAAAACCACTCAAATTATCCTCTCTGACAGTAACAAATGGATGATGAATACTGAGAATATCGACTAGTAAACAACTTAAGACAGCCTCCTCCAGGAATTAACTTAACAGTCTGACAGCAAACAACCAAGCCCAGCTCAATGTTTCAGCCTAATTTCTCAGTGGACTGCAGCATTGCCTGTCATCATCCAGGCAACAGAAAAAAAATAATTTCTTCAGCATCGGCTTTAACCAAGCTAATCTCATCTCATCACTGTGAAAGCTTGTTGATAGACTTAAATGTTAACTATGGAGTGTGGTGGTCAGAGTTTGAACAGGGACTATTTTTATATGCATATACCCATTTACTGTCCTAAAAAACATTCTTGTTACCCAAAGTATGTAATTAAACAGGGATAAAAAAAGATATCTGGAAAATAAGTTACTACTTAGGAATTGAATTAACTATATGAGCCACAGACTCCTTGCCACATTTTCAGATGTAAGGCAACTCTCCCAAAACCACATTCTCCCCTAAATGGGGAAGAAAAATCCAAACCAGAAACTACCCATTCTTCCCAAGCACATTAAAAAGGCAGGTAACAAAAATATACTAAATGATTCACATACTTCAAAATAAAATAGGAACAAATCTATGTAGATTAGATTATTTACTTGACTGTGGAGCTATTTCATGTTTCAGTAAAAAAAAAAAAAAAAGAGAAAACAACAAGTTACTGTTTTAAGTCCCAAAATAGCAACTACTCTTCAGCCAAAACACTATGCAAGCTTTGTAAACAGAGATGAAAATAATTGTTTAATCAAAGACCTACATCTTCAACTGGAAATACTGAACCTTAGAGGAAAATCTATATAAAAAAAAATCAAAATTCTGTGGCATCAGCAATCTACTGTAACTTCACACAGATCACTTCAGTAGGACAAGTGCCAGCCTTTTCAGGAGCTACACATCTTCCTGTTGCTCTGCTCTGCGCACAAATGGTCATTTCCTCTTTCCAATGCCCATTATTGGTACCATTTCTTAACACCACAGGCCCCTTGGGATTTGCTTCTGGGTTTAAAACAAGCAGCTGATGAACATAACATTCCTTCCCTTAGCTCAGCAGGTTACCTGGAAAACCCCTCACCCCCTTCCTTTCCTGCACAGGACGCACTTGGACATCTCTTAGTCAATGAGAGCTCATGAGGAAGCCCAGCTGCAGGTGCAAGTCCAGCACCCTCAGCCAAAGCAAGGTTGCACAGCACCCAGGCACCCTGCCAAACACCACTCTGAAGCTTCCTCGTGTTGGAAAAATACAACAGAACAAAGCCTGGGAAAGGAGAAACTATGCTAGACATATCCCAGCCTGAGATGGAGTCGTGGTGTAACTGGGACATGTATGTGGGCCTGGAAAGCTGCCTTGATCCCCCTGCTTTGGAGGGGTCCCAGCGCAATTCTTCTCCACCTCATTCCACCTCATCACTAGACCTTCTCCATAGTTTTAGACGCTGCTCAATTAGAATGTTCTCCACAAAAAACAGCAACTGGGAAGCCACAGGAGTGCCTTGGGCAGCTTTTATACAGTGTAGCTATTTTGTAGTTTGAAAGAAAACTTTGTATCTTTTTTCCTGTTTCATACAAGGGTTACCAAGGGAGAATAGCAATATATCTGTTACATTCTAGAAGGAGGGATACATTTATAAATTAAATCCTACTCCTTAGGGTAGCAATTAAAACCTTGTTTATTCATACAAAAAGAGAAAGGTACATTTTCCAGACTTGGTTCACATGTGTTTTTTCTATAAATTAAAAACTAAAAAATACAAGGACCACCTACTACTAACTTAAGGTTGTCCATTCTTCATTTCCTGTAAATGAAGTAAAATAAAGTGGTATTTCATAATTCACAACACATTGTATCATAATGAAAGTGAGCTTCTTCATGAACACACTCGGGATTTCTTCAAAATGCAGAACTAATAAGCACAGTCATACAAGTTGGCAAATTTGCTTCAAAAGGATGTTTTAGGTCATGTGAATCTTGCCACTGACAAATTAAGTTAAACACAAACTAATGATAAAACAGGAAACACATGAACACTGTCTTCCTTTTCAATGGTTTCTATTTCTTATCACTATGCTCCTGTTTAACAAGGTTTGTAAGTCCCCTTGCAAAAAAAAAGAAAAAATATCTAACAATAGCATGCTTCCAGTTGAAATAATTTTTCTACTCTTGGTTTTTAGGAACTTAATTTTAATTCGTAACAAGTGGCCATCTCAGCAATCATAAAAATTGCAAAGGCACTGCTTCTTCATCTTCTTGTCAACCACCAGTTAAGAACTGCATGAATTATTCAGGTTTTAATGAGCATAGTAAAGGTGAGATCCTGTATTTATGCAGGCTGAACAACAAAAGAGCTACCCCAAAAGAAAGGCAAACCCCACCTTTTGGATCAAGCCAAGTTTTTCCTTCATTACATGCTTCATACCAAGGCTTCCTCAGGCTGCCACTATCACAGCCTGGTCTTTACACCTCAGCCGTGAAATGCATATAGTAAAAATTTATCAAGCAGAAGGGTTTCACAAATCTGAAATTAATAATACCCAAAACTGCTCTGAGAGCAGGTTAGCATCTGCATTAATCAGAGAGGCCGAAAGACAAAACATTCAGCTGATCAGGTAACACACAATATCCTCAAGAGCAGGACAGGCCTTCTGCTGCGCTGCCAGCAGAGCCATTCACCGCTGCCACCATCCTGCTCCCTCTCCTGGGGTCTACAGCCTCCAGCTTGATGTCTCCTGGCATAAATACCGAAGGCAAAATGCACCTACCTTACTGGCACCACTGATGACCACTATGTTATGTTACACTGCACATGAGCGTCAACTCTCCCTCTCTCACTTTTGCTTCCACACCAGAATTAAAGCTGTAGAGTTGCAGCTAAAAAAAAAAAACACCCCACAGGGCCCATGCACCATGGTGTAGTTTCAACCCTGACCTGGGCAAATCTCCGCATTTAGAAGAGTTCTATAGTTTCCCTTGCTATATTTCTGACATATGAATTATGTACAGACTCTAAAAAAAAAAAAAAAAACAAATCACACCATTCTAATGAGGAACAAATCATTACACCTAATGTAACTTTTGTTCAGCCTGCATTATTTGGGTCCCAAAGAGAGATGGATGCAGAAAAGCTCAACTTGGAAACCTAGGTCTATATCCTTCCACTCTTTAACATTTAAGTCAGGAACATCCTATGAACAAAGGGACAAAATCCTTCCACCTTCAAAGAGCAGGAAAGCCTTCCCAGGGGAAGGTCAACAGGCAATGGTCTGGCTAGTGGCTCCGTTTTTCTCTGCTACAGAGAACAGTGCCGGGATTTCCAACTAGGTGAAATTCAGCTGACCATGGACAGTGGCAGGGTTGCCATTGGTTTCTAAATATCACTAAAAGAGGCATGTCTGCTTAAGTCAATTTTGCAGCCCTTTGAGCAATGCTGGAGGCACTGCAGCTGCTTGTCTTAAAACATCAGATGAAAAAAAAAACCACCGTAAAACCTCACATGCTCCCACCCAGAAAAATGGATTTGGATCTACTTCCAGAGGGCTTATTCTCACTGCTGTGTTCATAAACAGTAAGGATAGTTTTTAAAAGTCACAAGAACCTATTCTCCACACACGGCTAGAGTAAAGGTCCGCTAGAACAACAATGGTAAGGAGATTTGCAAGGAAACTTCCCTATCCATGGACAAATATTCCTCTGCAAGCACAGCTCTGCATCACTTTAGGACTTCCCAGCATAGGGGAGGTATTTCTGTATGAATACAGAAAGTACAGAATGTTGGAACTGAAAGGCAAATCTAGATTATAGCAAGTCTACTCACTCCTCCACTGATTTTAGAAAATGCTTATGACTCTTGTTTACACTCCATCTTTGGAGAATATAATAGTTGGTACACTGTGTTTGGTCCTTTAAAAAGCTGAAATGTTCAACCCAAAGAAAGTTTTTAAACAAGTTAAGGGACAAGCACATCCACAGCTATACTTTATGACCTCCAGATGTGATCTCAGATGTTCTACAAAGTGGTCTTATGATTCTTCATCTTAGAACAGATATTTAAGAGTGACTTCAGTTAGTTAATTAGCTATTGTGACTTTTGCCTTGCATCACAGATGAAATTGCTGCAGATTTTAGCAATCAGCTAATGAGCATTTTCATGTTGGAAAATAAAAAGGAGGATCAGAAGACTCACAGCTTCTCTTTTCTTTCCTTCTTCTACAGAAAGAAAAACATTTTAAAAGAGCACAGAGGCTTTAAATAATCCTACATCATACAGAGGCTCATAGGCCTTTCCTACCCTTCAGTGGGAAGTCCCCTGACCTGCATCATTCTTACAGGGATTGTAGCAACAGCACCAGAAATGCTAAATTTGCTCTGTTTGGATGGTGGGCTTGAAAGAAGCAGGCCACCAGAAGCACCACCTCCTCTCATGGGGAAGTCAACAGCAACAAAGAGATCCTTGGCAAGCAGAGGGGACTGGTATGGAGTCATTCAAAAACCCTGGGCAGTTGCCCTCCATCCACTCCAGAAGGATAGACGGCAGCAAAATTTGTTTAAAGCATACTTTTTTTTTTACAAATTATGAAGTCAAAATGATTTCACAGGTCAAGCAATGCAAGAGAAAATAGATTTCAAAGATGTTCCTACTGTTTCATACCACAAAGGTAAAGCAAGAGGATGACAAAGTTTAAAAAGAACTGTAACTTTTATAGTAATCAGCAAGACACCATAAGCTGAACAAGACCTGGCAACACTATCAAAAATACATCATTAAGTTACTGAACAAGTACTCCGTACTTGGCTTTAGGCAAGACCCTGATAAAACAGGTCATCTTCTAGCCTTTGCAAGACAATGTCAGCGGGTTTATGCCCTTCACGGCCAAGACACCATGCCTCTTCATTATCCTTTCAGCTGACCAGGGAGCGGCAAATGAGTTGGCAGCCGGAAAAAGCTCTTTGATCCATCCCTGCTTCTACAAAATGACAAAGTAACAAACTCCAGCCTCTTGCAGATGTTTGCAAAAGCACTACAAGTAAATTGTTCTTCTAATCGCTCTGAGGGGCTGCTGAAACTTTTACAATTTCTTGTTACAACATTAGTAAAACACTGGATTATATAATTCTGGAAATAAATAGCTAACCTTTTAGGAATAAAAAGCTAATGAAAAGAAATGGTAGTATTTCAGTGCGAGTTTCAGATTCCTAAGGTATTTAATTGGCCTATCTCAATACCACCCACACATGATTTTGTGATTCATTTGAGAACTTACCATCACAAGAGAAGTAAACTCTGGCTGGCCTCTTGAACTAATTTAAGATTAAATACTTTAATAGAACTTAGTCAAGATCATCCACCACCAGCCATTCAGATAAACTGTTTAGGTTAATAGAGATAAGGCAAACAGTATTTACCAGTCCTTAAGTGAATTTCCTCAGCGCTTTATAAACTGTTATGCTTATCTGATACATTAAGACAAAATTGACTGCCTATAAGGAACTGGGTCTTCAGCCACACTGCAAACCAGCACTAGAAAATAACAAAAAAAAAAAAAAAAAAGAAAGGAAAAAAAAGTCTATGTTTGCCACTTCAATAAGATAGCTCAGTAACAACCTTGGGAACTGAGAAGACTCAGTCGTAGCTTGTTGCCGTTCCCTGAAGTGGCTCTCGAAAGAGGCACGAGCGAGCTGCTGGGACTGCACTAAGCCATCCTACCTAGCAACTGCTCTGCATGCTCAGCAGCCACACCACCGCTTCTTGCACAGGTATCCATCCACCTGATCACTTTCATTGGCTATTACATTCAATTAAAAGCAAAACGGTCCCCATACAGCTAGAACAAATGCTTTAACTTTATTAGACAAGACTGAAGAGAGTGGTCCAGTTCCACTCATGGCCAGTCGAGAACATGGAGGCTTAGGAATACAGCTCTGGTATCAAATACTGAAACACTTCTATATGATTAGGAGTGACTTAGACAAATATTCGCAAATATCCCCTTCAGCTTACCTTCAGCTAGTTGTAAATTTAGTTGGAAAGTCAGTTTATGTATAAAAATAACCATAAATTAAAAAAAAATATATATATAGGGAATCCTATCCTAGAAGTACACAACCTGCCCTTTTTATTTTTGTATACAAATACCCTAGAAGGATGATACTCCTGAAAGTCCACCTGAGCTAGAACACCAGAACAAGAATAAAATTTGTTACTCTTTTGTAATGACCAAAACAAAAGCAGTCTCCCATGTAGTATTTGATCTGACTTTCTGTACCTGCTAGGATTAGGTATTTTTCCAAAAGCCTTCTGGTACCAGAGAATACCAACCTGTCAACAGACTTTGCTTTTGTTGTCTTGCAGGTCATGTCACAAAAACACAGTTCGGTTAAAAAGAAAAAAGCAGGGTAGTGGGGAGGAAGGCAAGGGACAAAAGTGGAAGGAAGGAAAGATAAAAGGGGACAGGGTTTCTTACAACAACAACAACCACCCCCTGCAAGGCAGCATCTCTAACCCACAGAATGAGCTGTTCTGCAAACAGGATGAATCTTCATGGTCCTTCTTTTCATTAAATGCACAAGTCACAAGCCATTATGAATACCAATGTCAATTTTTGCTTGAAGTGCAGAACCACTTTAATTGTTGCCATCCACTCAAGGCAAAAAAAAAAAAAAAAATCAAAAATTTCTTAGCTGCCCTCCCTAATGCCATAAAGGTATTTGCTTTCAGTTGGGAACAACACTTTGCCCCTCTGAGAAGCTGAGAGAAATATACTCTCTATACACTGCTCTTCTCTGAATTTCACATAGATTTTCTTAAGGGAAAAAAAAATCACCACAGGAGATTCAGATTTCATAGAATAATCACTTGGCCTTAGGAAATATGTATTACAGAAAATAAGACCTTTTCTTTCCAAAATTTTAAGAGACTTTTCAGAGCGTATTTATCTTAATTAGTCATTGCTATATAAGAACGAATTACTGCAAACTATACTGGGATCCAGCTAGTTTTCAAGGGTCATGATAATCTGTATTTGGCTGAGTGCCCAAGAACATCCTCAAGGTCTGAGGATATACCAGAGCGATGCTCACACTGCTTTAAGATACAACAAAGCCTTTGGAATGCTAAGTGACTGCACACCTGAGTCATTGTCAACTGAGACGTTTTGGCCTTTCACTTTGGATTTTGATGAAGCTAGATGAGAGAGGAATAAAAACAAAAGGTACTGTGAAAGCAACAGACTCTTAATATACACTGAAAACCTTAAAATACTGTGCTGCAAGCAGCTCAGCTACTTTCCACCTGTAACAATTCAAGTAAATTTATCTAAAAGTAGCAAATATTACAGTTAAAAAATGAGACGGAAAGGAGAAGCTGTGACCACTCTGGAGAAGACAAAGAAGAGATTTGCTACTGAAAACACATGGGCAACTGACTATACTTAAAGCCCAGGCTTCATAATAATGATGTATATTCTCATTTAAAGACTAGCTCTTGCTTTTGTTCTGGAATCCCAGTTGTGGAGAGAAGGACCATATACCAGGGTGAGGGGAGGAATAGACATGCTGTAACTTAAGCAAAAGGCAAAGCAGTACAAGAACACAGCTCTGCATGCCAGAGCAAATGCTTTCTTCACACAGGTAGCACCATGTGGCACTATTTTGAGAGCAATACTGATGTAACAGACTGAGACGCTGGATTCCCAATCAGGAGACTACAATGCCATTCCTGACTCTGCTGCTGGCTTCCTGTAAGGCCATGGGAAGCCACTGAGCAGCTGTGGACTCAGAGAGGCAAGTTTTAGTAACTCACATTAAGAACAGAAGGAGGATGCCAACAGAGTAGTAACCAGAATAAAAAAATTTAAAAGTAACATTTCCCCTTCTTGGTCTGGGATCAAATGAAAGCCCTCAGTAAAAAAAATAAGTTGGCAGAGTACAAAGTATCGTGATGTCCTTGCTTTCCACTCTTCCCCCTTTCTGTGGATTGTCCCTCCCTGCAGCATGTTTGTTAATGGCGTGATATCCCCCCAATAAAACCCTCCAGCACTGGAAAACCTCAACAATAGTCCACAGATAAATGTGAAGAAAGATGTTCACAGCAGTCATTTAAACTTAAATTTGTAATTTTAAGATGTGTCAAAATAACCAAAGTCAAGGTGAACCTTGTTTACGCATCCTATGAGTCAATAACTATTAACTACAGGAGGATCAGACAAGTGAGAGACCAATAAT
>JAVSBS010027754.1:150557-166120 GCA_033124195.1 Coracias cyanogaster
AGCAGCTTGCATCATTGGTTCAGATAAAACATGGCACAAACTCAAGTCAGCTTTCAATCTTGTCTAATATATCAGAGTATTAGGATACAGTAGATTCTCAACCACAAAAGATCATATATCTTCAGCATCAACTATCTTCCCTCATAAAGAAATATTTCAAGAGCTATACAATAATGTTTCCTCCATGGTCACTCTCAAGAAGTTTTCCATTAATATAACCCATAGAAACAATTTCCTCCAGTGACTTATTTGTGACTCTGGCAGGTGCCCACAGTGCTAAAAAGCCTGCTCTTTGCATCGCCTGTACCTGCGCAGGAGATGATGGCATGACTGTCAGAGCTGCTTCAGAAGAAATGCCCTGCAGCACAGCTGGGAGAGCTATTCCTGGAATAGCCACTCATGCTTCAGGTAGGTGAACATACACTGTTAACAGCACCTGCAGGCTGTTGGGCTTTCTCATTTGCTCTTCATTTCCATCTAGTCAAAGTACCTCTTCAGCTCCTTTGGTGTGTTTTGTTGCCAGGAACATCCTTCCAGGTCATGATATCCATGTTCAACTTATCTTTTTCTTTCCCTTTAAGTATATTTAAGGCAACTCTTCAACACTCTACTTGCCTTTTTGCTATCAAAAGTTCTCCAGATCAGGGATCTTTTGACCTACACTTTTCTAATTTATTTATAATTAGGCCAAAGATCTATTAGCTGCACTACTGAGTCCTCTTCCCAGTTGTCCACTATGTCGCAAAGACAGCAAATGCATTTACACTTCTTTCACAGAGATGGATGTTGCCCCAGTTTTTTACTACACAGCATGATGTACATGAGCACTGAGGCAATTCACACTTTAAATTACAGTATCTGTCCATCATTTTCCTCAAATGTATCTAGTCAACTGAGCAACCCTGGAAACTGCATTTTCATGACAAAAAAAAAAATTACCTCCATTATCCAGACTAATTATCCATGAAGGTGATAGCACCTAGAGAACTTGCTCAAAACTTCTAGTGTGGTAGCTCTACTAACTTTCCTGAAGCAGTCAGCATACACAAGTATCACACTCGAAGTCTTCTAAATGCTCATTTTCATTCCCTGTCACCCACATCATGAGACTCCCTCATCACAGGTTAGATTTCACCTCTACAGGTGCAACATTCAGTTATTTCCTAGTCAGCTTTACAGAGTAATGTACATCTTCAGAGGGAAATAAAAAGGCATGAGAAAGCAGCGCAGAAAAAACTATGCCAGAGAGTATTAGAACCAAAAGACAATTGCTATCACCCTCAATTTTAATTGTCATGCCGCTACGGAAAAATCAGATGAACCAAAGACTAGTAAAAGATAATCACTTCCTTCCAGTAATTAGAAAATAGACCTTTCTGATGGTCATGTCAGAAGCATGGGTAATAACTATGAAAGACATATAAAAGCTTTTTTTCATTTTTCTCACAGTTGCCGAAAGCAAAGCACAGTGAGCATACTATTTATCCCTGCTTTCAAACTCCAAAGCTATACATGCTCAGGAAATTCTGAAACTTCTTAAGAGTGGTCTGTCCAAATGTTTTGCCAGCACCATTACCAGCTACATAGGAATGTGTGAATTAAAAAAATATATATTACATATATAATTTCCCAATGCAATATATCTTGCTGCTATTTCAGAGTAAATATTTGCGTGGTGGATCCTCATAACCACATAAAACTTTCTTCCTGTAGAATACCTCATTAGCAGACAAACTTTCATTTTTACAGAAATCTCCCTTTATTTCATGTTTGGTCAAGTGGTCTGTGAATTTATAAACAGTGTTTTAATTATCCATTTTAAAGAGCTCAATAAAAGATGATCGTGGAATGGTTGAGGTTGGAAGGGCACCTCTGGAGTTCATCTGGTCCAACACCCCCCACTCAAGCAGGTCCACCTAGAGCCGGCTGCCCAGGGCCACATCCAGACAGCTTTTTAATGTCTCCAAGGATGGAGACTCCACAACCTCCCTGGGCAAGCCGTACCAGTGTTTGAAAACCAGAAAATTCACTTACTGTGAGACCTGTCCATTTGTACACATTACCTCTGTCCCTGTCACTGGGCACTATAAGACCAGCCTGGCTCCTTCATTTTCTCCCACCAGGTATTTATACACACTGATGAGATCTCCCTGAGCCTTGTCTTCTCCCAGCTGAATGGCCCCAGCTCTCTCAGCCTCTCCTCGTATGAAAGATGCTCCAGTCCCATAGTCATGTTTGTAGCCCTGTACTGGACTCATACCAGTATGACCAGGCCCCTCTTGTATTGGGGAGCCCAGAACTGGACCCCAGTATTCCAGTATGGCCACACCAGTGCTGAGGAGAGAGGAAAGATCACCTCTCTCAGCCTCCTAATGCAGCCCATGAGGCTGTTGGTAAGTTCTCTAAGATGACCAAAAAAAACCCATAAATTGGGGTGGGGGGAAATGACACACCAAAACAAACAAACAAAAGAAACAAAACCCCACCAAGTCTAATACATATTCAGAAGTCACAGCAACTGGTTTATAACCAAAAAGATATCTGCAGAATAATTTTTTGAGTGGCAGCACTTCTAAGATTAGCCAAGCTCATACAAAAAATACACTACAGTTAAGTATCATCTGTAACAACAGGATACAAGATGTGAGGTTAACATGTTGCAAAAAATTCACAAGCATTTAAGATTTTCATTAATGACACTGATACCCTTCATCTTCTATGTGGTAAACACAGTATATACATGTGAGGTAGGTGTCACCTGAGATTCAGAGCTCCAGGGAAGAAGCAGTACCTTGTTAAAAAGGGTAAGAGTGTGCTACTCCCTAATGTTCTTTATATGTATAAATTAACTTTCATTTACATTCAGATTTCACACAAACTGTAGGATATGGAGCACCTGCAGAGAATCCAGCAAAGGGCCACTAAGATGATTTAAGGGATCAAGGTGTATCTCCTGTGATGAAAGGCTGAGACAGCTGGGGCTGGACCAGAGTATTTCCAGAGATCCCTTCCAGCCTCAACCACATTGTGCTTCTATGAAGTTGTCAGAGATCATACTTTTTAGTTGTGACTGAGAAAGGGACTTTGACTCATTCATACAAATTAAGGTCATACTATTCTCCAGTGGAGTGGGTTTGGTTCTAACTCAAACCTGGACAGGAGCAGAAAGTTAAATGCTGAAGAAGAAAAACTCCATACCTGCTAGTGTAACAGCCCAGAAGCTGAAACTAGTCTTTCAACTGAAATTGATGCATATTCATCCCCTTTGGTAGTACAAATATATATACATATATATATATACACACACACATACACATTTATATTTATTTATTTATTTTTAGCTCACTTCTTTCCTCCCTCTACCAAAAGTGACCCCATCTCAGTATGCTCAAAAGATATTTTGAGCATAAAGTCATTTTCCTTATTACTGATACGGTAAGGACAAACACCTTAAAAGTTGTTACAGTTAAAACTAGAAACACTTTCTCAGGAAACTTTTCCTTGAAAAGATGCAGAAAGACCACTGATAATCTAAACCAAATTTAGGGTTATACATACAGAGTATAGGAATAACTAAAATTTTCACCAACTGCCTTTGCCAGTTCTCTGCTTGTTGGTAGAGTGAAGCTCCCCAGTAGGTACCACAGAGCTTCTCGCCCTGCTGCACAGATGCCTCCACAATATTCACCTGAGTCAATATAACTCACTAGGCAAAGCGCTCCTAAAACACCTCTCTGCTTCTAATTTCTAAACTAGATAGGATTCCCTACGTAACACTTTACTGCACTGAAAACACATACTCTTGCTCACTGTGCTCTTCATTTCCTCTTCTCAAACCACCGGGCTGTATGCTCAATATACGCTGCTACGCCATTAGGCTCCCCTGTAGTAATCACAGACACCACCACTTGTGACACAGAACAGCAGGTCTGCCAGGGAAGAAAATAATGCTCCTACGCAGATGTACATGTTTAGTACTACCAGCGTGATTTTAATATTAAGACTTAATCTATTACACCAGAAAAATAAGTTAAACAGATTTTTTTTTTTTCAAGGCAACCTAGATGTGTTAATTACTGAAGAAAACTTCTGTGAGGGGACACAAAAATAACAATGAAAAAAAAGCTATACACAAGAAAAGCTCCTGTTTGTTTTTCCAACAATAAAAAACAGCCATACATACATAGAAAACACTTCAGGCTACACTTCTGAAGACACAGCAATAGAAGGACCAAGTATTTCTTGGGAAACCAAGCACCTACAGACAGACAAATCCTTTTTCACTTGCTAAATGAGAGCATTGCAAAGCAGAAGTGCACTTTGCTCAGTGTTAAAATAAGAGCTAATGCTGCCCCGTCCTAAACTGCAAAAAAATGAGGCATAACAAAGCAGTTTAAACCAAAGAAATCATGCACTGATGAGGAAGGCCAAAATTTTAAGTCCTAGGATGACGACTTGATTCACAGTTTACTCAAGTTAACGAAAAGACTCCAACTCCTGCAGATTTCAGTGGGTTATGAAACAGGTCTCGCAGAGGGAAATGTTCCAAGTCACAAACAGCAATGCTGTATTTTGATACCTAATTGCCACCACTGCCTATGAAGAAATCCCTGGTGTAAAATAGAGAACAAATACAATAATCTTGCTTTCTCATTTTAAAAATGGCATGAAAGGAACAATAAAAGAAAGTTATTGAAGAGAACTAGATTGTTCCCAGCTGTTATCATAAAATACTACAGCTGTTCATGTCATTGCAGCTAATAACCAGTTGCACTTTTTCAAAGATTGTAACACAGTATGACCATTGTAATCTACATCAAACTGAAACTTGGCAAGCATCACGGAAAAAAGACTGAAAAATTATTTAAAATTCTGTGTGTTTGTTTTTTAATTTTTGTTCATGGATTTTTTGTGTTTGGGGGGATAGGAATTAAGTTTGTATGAATGGTTCTGCATTCAAACTGTCAATTAAGTTAATCTGCTTAAAAAACGACGGTAAATGAAAGGTATTAAATCACCAGCACTGTGTTTTCCAGTAATAAAAGCAAAATTCCACCAAGAAATCCCAAATTTCTCATTAAGAAGAGGTGTGCTGAGTAAAACTAGCTCAAGTCCAAACTGGGTGATGAAACATCTTTTCCCTGGAGCCAACAACAGGGTGAGCTTCCTCCTCTAGCAGCTTTTAATTGTTTTGTTAACAGTACCATACATGAACCAAATCTGATTTTTCATAAGGATTTAAATACACAAATGCAAGGAAAAGGTTAAAATGAAAAAAACACCAAACAGAAAAGCATACAAAAAGAACCTTCAGATACAACTCTCTCTACCAGAGCATTACTCCCTGACAGATAGAGAAAAAGCTAGGGGAAAGCATGTATTCCCACATAAAATCTCCACAGAACCTGGAATATACTATTTCAAGTAATTTCATGTCATTTTTAGAGAAAATACATTAACAGCGTTTCCTCTTTAGCCATGTGCCTTCCCCTGCAACATCAACCATATAGAACTATAAACCAGAAAGAAGTCACTTTTTTTTTTTCCCCTCCTAGTTACCAAGGAAATCGCTAGTTTATCCCGAAAACTAGCATTCATTTTACCAGTTTCTTCCCTTCAGGACAGAAAAACACTTCCAGAGGAATTCCAAACAGTTCTGAAAGGCTACTACCTAATCACACACAGCACACACCCATTTTAATAGGGATGAATCTTGGACTTGATAACAAGTAACAAACACAACCACAGCAAAAGAACAATAAAAACAAAGCATCCTTAAGCAAAGAAGAGAGAAACAACTGTTAAACCTGTACTTATAACCAAACACGACAATGTAAAACACATTAGAAGCTGAGCCTCTTTTTCTCACTTTGGGCCATCTATCTAGACTGCAAAAGATTACTTTCCAAATGATGGTTACTTCAAAACATTAACTTGAACTTTGCTTTATGCAGCCACACAATTACTGAGCTGTCACTATCAGCAAGTAAAAACAAAACCCAAAAAAACCCCAAACAATTAAAAAGAGTCGTACAACCTACCTTCAAAGACGCTCACAAAAGCTTAAATTAAATATTAAAATCTAATCACACACTAAATTAGGCCAAAAACCTGTAGTTTGGATTCTATTAATTAAGCCCATTGAACAATGCCCAGAGTGAGTGTTAAAGACTTGTCTGCAGCATCACATCTGCATAACCCATTAACACATGTTATTTTCACCATTCCAATCAGAAGTTCAAAGTACACTTCCTTTTTCTGTGGCAACACTGTGCAGGCTTGATATTTTTATACGATTAGCAAGTATCAGAGCCAACGTTCTAGCAGAATTTGCTCCATAGCAGGCTAGTTACCCTTTTTTTGCTCCACTCCATCAGTTCTGCACTGTGCCACAGTCAGGGTGACTCAAGGAAAATATCTTGGCCAACACAAATCTGATGCAATAAAATGCCTAAGCTGCATGCCTCTAGAAGACGGGATGAAGAAAAAGAATACTGTGTAGAATACTGGCATTCTTATATCTGTCTCTATTAGTACATGTTCGATCACAGCACTTCTCCATTTTGAAAGCCCTGTAATGCATCAGACCTCAACTATTTTATTAAGTCATGTATGCCTCTCTGAAAGATGGAAAAATAACTATTACTATTGGAAGATTTAACACAACCATATTTTAGAATAGTTTTTCCTTTCTTTACCACAAAGATTTTGTGCAACCTCTATCCAGACTAGGTTCTGCCCTTTTTATGCTTAGAGTTTAAGGTGGGGGATTTAAGTTCACTCATCTGCGGTGAACTTCAGAGTTTTTTCAAGTATTACAGCATTATCCATTGCTAACTTGTGCCTGGTTGCAAAGGCACCAAAGCACGAGTGCTTATACCACCTCTCAAGTGAGCCACTGCCTATGGCCAGCCTTCAGAGCTTTTTGCAAACCGCAGGGGTTAAAACTAACAGTCATGCTGTGAGTTTTTAGCATTATTCCTCAACAACCTGCAAGCAGCAGCTGAACTGCAAAATAGAGACATCCTTCTGTGACAAGTTGGGTAGAGCTTGAGCAGCACATTGATAGTGGAGCTATTCACTGAAAAGACAGCTACAGAGTCAGCAGCTGGCTGCAGAATTACAACAGAAGTCTGAGGAAGAGGCAGAATGTACTTCTCCTATTCTCACGTGCTTCCCCAGGCACCTACAGATGCGCCGAAGGAAAGACCCTGTGTTCAGTTAACCTCTTGCATTAGGTGCACACACCCAAGTCACAACTGCCAGGCAGCAGTTAGGCTGCTCAGCATACTTAGCGGTAAGGATGAGACCAATTAGGAGATAAATATTTGCAGAAATCTGTGAAAGGAATAGGAAAACAAAGGCCATACTGAAACACAAGAAGGAGAAAGCATTAAAAAAAACCCTAACCCAAAACAAAAGGAAGCTGCAACAGAAGTTCAGTACAGTACAGATTTATTTTCCAAGTAGAAAGATGTTGGAGTGGTAGACAATCTTCAAACTAAATGTTTTCAAAACCATGAAGTACATCCTAAAATACAAGAATGCACGTGCAACCCCCTGACACCCAGAGATTAACTTCTAACTAAAAACACCATTTTTGACCTCTGGTGCCTTTCCATTCTGCTCCTTCCCCTCTCCAGCTTCAAATATAAATGGTATTAGTTAGACAATAGTTCAAGATTGTGTTGGTATCATAATTCAATCTTAAATAAGACAGTCATGTTCTCCTCATACAGCACTGTTGCTGTATCAGCGTTAACATGCCGAACCTTGCTTATAAATATAGATATAGTTTAAAATGCACATAAATGACTGTCAAGGAGGTATTACACTGGAGGCGTTATTTCAACAGTAAAGGCTTTCTGATGGAGGAGCAAGTAGTTCAGATTTTTATCTTTAAAAGAAAAAATTACCATCACAGCACTTATTGTATCCCTGTTTCTTCACATACAATCTTCTATCTCTTCCTTCCTTCAATAAACAAAGGCAAACAACACGAACATATCTGGGATACAACCTCCAGGAACAATACATCTGAGTCTACAACCTCAGTGGCAGATCTCTCAATGAGCCCTGCATTTACTTGAACTAGGCTGCACACACGCTGTAATATTTTTTTCAGAACTAGGATGATACTTTCCATCATTATTGATTGAGTAGCCATAAAATGATCTTTTATGGGGGAAGTCCACGTAAATGACTGATTATCAGAACAGGAAATTATTTAAGTGTACAGCTGAAGAACCATTATGCAATTGTAACTTCCATTTGACTTGTGAAACCGCATACAAAAGAAGGCACCTTTTCATGAAGATGATTTGAAGTGGCTTTTACTTCAGAAACTTGTGGCTTCTTTTATGGCATGCTTGAGAAAAGTGTTAAGCAATATCTTTGTATCTTAAAATACTCTTAAGGAAGTACTTTACTCCACATTCTTTACAGCTATAAATATGGAACACTATCCCCCACTATATGCTGCTTCAACATTACTGGGAATCCTTGGAGAAATTAATATTCATATTTAAATAAGTACCAAATTGAAATTATAGTCCTGCTTTTGTACTTCAAGTAGGAGCCACTCAGCAAGATAGAAGAAAGAAAGAAAGAAACAAACAAACAAAAAAACCACACACACACACAGAAAAAAAAGTGCAACATGAGGAGTTTGGAGCATCCAAGCTACAGGTACTTATTTACTGACATTACCCAAAACTTTTGACAGAAAATTCCTTTAGAAATACCACATGGGAAGGAATGTGGTATTTCTGGAGGTCCTGAAACTGAAAAAAAAAAAAAAAATTCGAAAATATCAAGTTAAGTAATCAAAGGTAAATATATTTTGCATTTTATCTTCCTGCCACAACCTGCACAGAGAAGCTAGCATAACCCTGCACCATCCATCATCTCTAAGTGAGGTGGATCCGATGGAATTAGATACCATTCAGTCTGGGAGTGGACAGCAGAGTGGAAACGACTGTTCTCTACAACATCCCCCTATGGAAAATGACCTCAACTGGCTCATATTTTCCAATGAAGTTAAATGCTGATAACATCCAGCATGAACTCCTCTTTCAAGTTTTTCACCACCACCAGTGGTATCAGAAGCACCAGCTCTCTTGCTAGGCTCAAGGTAACAGAGCAGGTAACAGAAGACAGCTTTAGCCAATATGGAACTCAGAAGTATACAAAGGGTTTTTAAACATGCAAAGCAATTTTGTCTTTCCTCATATCAGTCTTGAGACTGGGCACACTCAGCAAGCTGCTCTCATAACACAGAGCAGGAGAAAAGTCTCCCACCTATGCAGTGCAGGAACAACTGCATAAGAAAGGCAACCTTCAGCATGAACACGATTTTTCCGCTATGCCCATGCAGCAAAAAAGACTTGTTTTGCTAAAGGGCTTATTTTCAAAATTATCTTAATGATTAAGAGGTTCAGCATGTTCACAAATGAAAATAAATCACCAGCTTTATTACACAAGCTTAACTGTCAAGCAGTGTACTTTGGTTTTGTTTCAGTTTCATTACTACATTCACAATTCAAGTATTATACACCCGTCACACACATACACAGGTTTATGCAGTGGAAAATACACAGATTGCAATACCCAAGTAACATCCAGCTGACAGAATCCACTGATTCTACAAGCATTAACTTTGTTCTTCTCTCACGGTCAAAACTAAGTGGTTGCATATAAGAAAACAGAAAAGAAAAAGATGTTGGCTTGTTAAGTAACCAAAAAGCCCATGCAAGGACATTCAGTTGTTTTCTGCTCTCAGCTGCATCTCATATGGCTCGCTTTACGAAGGTACCTGGGGATCAGCAATTACAGAGTTACCAAAGCTGAGGTGAAGGGACACCGATCCCTTCAAATGAAGATAAAAGTGGGTGGAATAGAGCAGATAAACCCAAGCTGTACCAGTGCCACCTTCCTGACATAGCTTGAAGGTGGATTCTCTAGTTAATAAGACTCCTTAAATGCAGATGCAGGCTTCCTCAGAGCCAGCAAGTACATTTCTAAGTACTACAAGGATAAATTAATTAAAAGAAGTCAGCTTTCCTCTGCCAACAGGAACAGCTACAAAGCAACTCCTTTCTTGTGAAGATCAGGCAGATACTGAATCTTCAGCACCTCAGAAGAGGGGCACATAGGCATTTACTACACTGTCATTAGACAGCTAAAAGTATCCAAGTAACAGTGTTCCTTGTCATATATTTCCTAACACTCAAATTTAAACCAAAATATATACCAAATTCACCAAGGCTACCGACACTCGGGTCAGAATACAATCATGCAGGAACCACTGAAGGCCAGCCCAGCATTGCAGGTGATGTCTATGCTGGAAAAATTGCACTCGATTCAGAGAGAGACAGAGGCAGGCTTCTGCAGTACACCCATGCTGGATTCCAGCCTGGAGCACAAGCCTTTGGCAAGTACACACAAGTCTCCCTGGACTATTGGAAACTCTAAACTTCCTTGCTAGTTCCCGTTATTGACAGCAATTTTACCTTTCATGAATCTGAAATTAACACCGATGGCTAACATTGATCATGAACTGACATTCATATCACATTACAAGCAGCCAACAGCACAAACACTAGAAGACTACTAACAATGATACTGTTTGACATTCAGAGACAGAAGAGATATGTGTCTAATTTTTTGGAGGTGTTGTCAATTGTTGATGTAACTGCGTACACCTCCACAAGCAAAGTACAAGAGGAAAGAAAACTGTCAACACCAAGGTTCACAAGCCATTGCAGCAGCCCATATAACCAGCTGGGATGGAAGGAGTTCATTAGAATGCCCTTTCCTTCAAAGCAAAGAAAAAAAAAAGGAAAGAAAAACCACCACACAACAAAAACCAAACCACTCAAAAGCACATAACCACCTGACCTGCCCAGAAGAATCAAAACAATCATTGTAACTAGCTAACAGCAATATTTCCAAGAAATGCTGAATGTCTTTGTATGACTACTCCAGCTCACTTTCTAAGTTTTCATTTATGATTCCTCTGCTTTAGAGCAGTATTTCTAGAAGGCAGTAACGCAACACTGAATATTTCAAGGAGGTCAAGTAACATGATACACAGCTTTTCACTCCAGGTCGGTGGGGTTCAAATCTTGCTATGTCAGTAGTGACCAAAAGCTGTTGACATCAGACAGCTGTTATGTGACCCATGAGGAATGAGCTAGTATCCTCAAGTCCAGTTTTTCCTGGACAGGTATTCCTACCTTCACAAGAACAAGCAAGCCCACACTCTGGTTAGCAAGTCTCAGGAGTTAAAAGTAGTGTAGATAAGGATTAGCTTCCTCAGTCCCGAAGGAGGACAAGAACTTAAAGAAATTTCTGTGCAGGTAAAGGCTGCTTTATTCCTTTAACAAAAAAAAAAAAAAACCAAACAAGGAATTTCCATTCCCAAGTATATCAAGTAAGCAACACTATGTTGTCCTGAGCCTTGATCCTTCAAACAGGTACCTGAACATATATGTTATTGTATTGGCAGTCAACAGACCAAAGTGTTTTTCTACAGGACCACACAATCCAGGGAGTAAAAGTGATTGTCTCATTTGCATCACAACATATGTACCATCTTAATGAGAGTAAATTTTTTTAAGTATTTCTTAAACTGTAACCGTACCCTCTGGATTGACAAGCTTTTCCTTTAGCTCAACAGAACGGTTTGAGCAAGAGTTAATTTGCTTCTGAAAACTTCACATTACAGACAGACTGGAATTTCTTTACGCTGGTCATTGCACAACAGTGTCAGATTGAAAAATTTCACTCCAATTGTCAAATGTAATTGTGCACAAGCTGCATAACAGAGGTGAGAGAAGCCCAGGACCTTACAAGCATTAGGGACTCCTAGACCTTTTTCCCCTTCTCCCAAAAGTATATTTTAATTTTTTATTCACATCAGTTTAAGCATAGCTTAGACAACTCAACAAGTAAAGCGACTGTGAGATTAAGTCCTTGTCCATGAAAATATATTTGTATGTGAGAGTTGTAAGCATAAGAAGACAGAGAGGGAAAAAAAAGCCCACAGCAAGCCCCCAAAGAGGCAGCTCTCAGCCACAAGCAATCTGCATGAAGCTGTTGGAACCGTAGCCTCCCAAAACCCACCCCACGGTTATGTAACCCGTGTGGAGCCAGGATTTTCACCAGCCAGCCCAGAACTGTTGTTAGAAGGAGACATCTCCTGTCACGCACCAGCAAGTTGAAAGGGTTTAAAAAACAAAAAAGCCAAACAATAAAAACAAGCAAAAACCCCACACACGTGCAAATAGAAGAGGGAGTTTAATCCAGAGCCTACACCCATATGCTAAAACCATCTCCTATCCAAGTACGGTTTTATATGATACTCTGACTTCAAAAAAAAAAAGTTGTTTTCACAGGTTATATCTCACCAGCATCAGAATATCTGGTTTTCCCCTCTAAACTACCAAGGCTCTCCAGCTATGTGCATAGGTGCCTTTTTATCTTTTTAATTATTCCTTATTCTTTTAACACTGCAGGCCTATTTCAGTTGTTCATCTCAAGAGGGTAAAAATCACGTCCTGTCAGAAAGGAACAACAAAGTAATATCTCCTTATATCTATTAGTATTGCCACCAATTGTTTTCTTACTCAATTTCCTTACAGTCTATATGAAGGCCTATGATACAGCAAAGAATAATCCTATTAAGAATCAGTTTACTGTGTACTACTCTCTTCAGATGCTATTTTAAGACCTTAAAAGGATTTCAATATTTAATACAGGCCTGAAGCAATTAAACAAATTTCACATCTCCACCAAAACACTGACATTATGAGACAACAGTTACCAGGTGAGATGGACACCTAAGCAGCACATATGTTCTGTTCTTTTTGTTCCATGCCTTAACTCAGTTTAACAACGTTGATTTCAGTTTTAATTGCATTATAAAACCATCTAACTATACATACTGCTAGGTTGTCTTGGAAATGGCGCTTTCAAATGCTTGTGTGAAAAATGCAAGGAGTAATTACTAACAGAACACTTTAAGGTGTGCTAAAACCATTGAGGGATTTTGTGAATAGAGAGACAATTCCTGTTCATGATGATC
Source organism: Coracias cyanogaster (assembly GCA_033124195.1). Taxonomy (NCBI): domain Eukaryota; kingdom Metazoa; phylum Chordata; class Aves; order Coraciiformes; family Coraciidae; genus Coracias; species Coracias cyanogaster. Next base: position 163,645 of record JAVSBS010027754.1, read on the forward strand.
ATCAGCTCTAGCCAAAGGAAGTTCCGCCACAGCAAAGACCAAGACATTTGGTAATGTGTTGGGACCAAGGCAGATTAAAAACAACAACAACAACAACCCAATCCATCAACCAAAGTTAGGCATGCGGTAATCATGAAGAATTCTTCCCAACGGGATGGTCATTTGTTGTTTCTACAGAAGATAATCATCAGCTAAACATAGTTGTCTCAGGCTTCTAAAGCCTACTCTTAGTGTGATGTAACAGACTGACTACTTAAATAAACAGTAAATATTCCAGATGTTAGAAGGTAAATTCCCAAGTCATCCTTTAAAAATTCTCATTGTGCTTGTAATTACATTTCTTACATCATCTGAAGATGTACAATTTCATTTGGAGGAAAGAAAAAAAATAATAAATTGAGAGGAAAACACATAAGAAGCTAAGTGTAAAAATAAAAACAGAAACCTAAATGTCTCTCCGAATCATATTTACATTGCGTGTTTAGTTGTGGCGTACACTCATGTAAACACAAAAATTTATATATTCCTAGGCCGTTTCCATTTCCAGCCTCCTGGGCTCTGGAAGAATGCATACTGCAACCAGGATTTGTGCTTCCCACCATAACACTGTGTATGGGGATAGGGGTTATAACCTAACCGGGTGAAATACACCGTATCCAAGTGTATCCAGCTATGTGGCCGGTGTAGAAGGGAAGGGAAAAAAAAAATATATAATAATTTAAAAAATAACCCCCACCACACACACCCAAGCCACTAAACAGACAGGCGCTTCACACGCACCGCGAAATGCACATGTGCAATTTAAATCAGGCACTACCCCAGTAAATAAGACCTTGGGTCTGTACCGCAGGGCACAATGTGTTGCTAATCCAAACTCTCATTTGTTTATCCGGCCGAGGCTCGCAGCACACGCATACCTCCGAAACCGAGCAAAAAAAAAAAAAAAAAAAATCATGGAGCCGAGGGGTGCTTGGGCGGAGCAGCCCCACGCACATCTGCACGCACATCTGCACGGCCACGCTGCGCCCGCTGGATAACTCCACATCCACGCAGGCCGGGCCGGCAGTGAGAGACGGCGATGGAGGAGGAGGAGGAGGAGGCGGCGGCAGCAGCAGCAGACTTCGCCGCCTCCCACAGCGCCCGCGGCCCCGCCACCCCCCTGCGCCCACGGCTACGGCACCCCCGGGCCCGGCATCCCCGCCGCGGGGGCGGCCCTGGAGGGAACGGGGAGGGGTGGCGGGGGGAAGCCGGGCAGCGCAGCCGGTCCCCTCGCAGCGGGGGCTTGGCTCGGCCAAGAGCGGAGCCCCGGCTGTCGGCGCGGGGAGGTTTCCAGGCATCCTGCTGCATGCGGGGAGCCCAACGGCAGCGACAAGCGGCGGCGCAGCCGGCGGGGGGGGCTCCGGGGAGCGCAGCCCGGAGGAGGAGGAGGAGGATGCCCGGAGGAGCGGGCGGGCTGGGGGAAGGGGCCGAGCCCTGCCCCCTCTCCCCCAGGCACCGGGGCGGGTGAGGAAGCTGGGGCTCCCCCTCTCTCTCACGCCAGCCCTGCGCAGCGTCTTCAAGGCGGAGCGGGGGAGGCGGCGGGGGGAGGGAGGGAGCGGGGGAAATGCTGCAATGTAGCGCCGGGCGGGCAGGCGAGGGAAGCCGCAAACCCTCCACCGGGGCCCGGCGCAAGCCCTCGGGCCGAGCCCACCGCCCGCGGCCGCCGTGCCGGCGGCGGCGGCCCCGCGGTACCTGCCCAGGGCGGGGGGACGGACGCGGCCCCGGGGCGGGATGGCCCGGGCGAAGGGTCGGCGGGGACGCAGCACCCACCTTTCACCACCCTGTCCGTCGTCGATAACTTGGGGTCAACGGCCTTATGCTCCGACATGTCCGGCGGCCGGGGAGGCGGCGGGGCTCTCCCGCCTCGGGCAGGGCAGGCGCGGGCTGAGGCGGCGGCCGCCGCTGCGCTCCGGGCTCCGGCTCCTCCGCTGCGGCCGAAGTTGCCGCGTCCCGCCGCCGCTCGCTGGCTCGGCTGGGCTCCGCCGCTCGGTGCCTTCCTCCTTCGTCTTCCTCCACCCCCGTCCTCCTCCTCCTCTTCCTCCTCCAGTTAATTACTGCTCGCCTTCAATCACGCCTCCGGGCTGTTGAGGACGGCTCGTTCTTCCCCCCCCCCCCGCCAAAGACCCCGGCGACAAGCCCCGCGGCGGGCGGGCGGGCGGCTGTCAGGCAGCGCCGGCAGGAGAAGCCGCGAGGGGACGCGGGCAGCGGGAACAGACAGGTTCCCCAGGCAGCGGCCGGCCCCGTGCTTCCTTCCTCCGCTCCGCTCCGCTCCGCTCCGCGCCGCGCCGCCGGCTGCCCCGGCTCCTCCCGCCGCGGCCGCCGCGCTGGGCCGGGACGCGGCTCCGTCTCGCCCCTCACTCGCTCGCGCGCTCGCTCGCGCGCACCGACACCGGCCGCGGCCGCGCGGCGCTGCACACGCTACGCCGCGCCGCGCGCG
>JAVSBS010027755.1:14193-115168 GCA_033124195.1 Coracias cyanogaster
TCTCCTCTCCCTCTCCTCTCCCTCTCCTCTCCCTCTCCTCTCCCTCTCCTCTCCCTCTCCTCTCCCTCTCCTCTCCTTTCCTCAAGTTTCAAAGGATTTTTTTGGTTTTGATTTTCCAGCCATCCCCCTTGGAATTATAGTTGTACGAGGAGATTGTGACCTTGAGACTTGTCGTATGTACATTGACCGTCTACAAGAGGTGAGGTTTTTATGAAATCAAGTATTATTTATTAATCTATATTATCCTTCTTTGAGTTCTGAGTGCAGAGGTCTAATAGATGCAGCAATTGTATATTAAGAGTATTGCAACTTGCCTACCACTGAAAAAAACCCAAACCTTTAAAGTTACTATAAGAAAAGGAGGAGCAGCACTTGAAAACATCTTCCAAACAGGAAATGAAAAGTCACAGTGATTCCTTTTAAATGATAACAGAATTCGTGTGGATGGGTGAGTTTATTTCTCCTTGTATTGCAATGGAATACCAGGACACTCCACATACCTTGCTAAAACTACATAAATTGCTGTGTGTTATGTAAGGATAAACATTGTGGTATTCAAGTGAGTCTAATTATGCAAATGTCATTCTCTAATATTGTCATGGAGCAATCTGAGACACAAATAAACACTACAAATATCACCTAGATATTTCCAAAATACACAGAAGCGTATGCTCGTGCAGCTAATAATAATGTTGCTTTTACTGTCTTGAACACCTTGCCTCATGAGACTCCAAATGCCTCATTACCTGAATAATTTTAAGTGTATGCTTTTAGCGATGAAACTAATGGATTTTCACTGATATACTGCCTCTGCTTTTAATCTTTTACTGATATCTTCAAACAACATTTACAAGCATTAGGACTTTACATAGGTTTCTAAATAGGTGGTCCAATTTACGTGGGAGCTATGAACCTCATCCCTCCCATTGAACTCTTTGGGAGCCACTGACTTCCCTGTGGTTTTGAAACTCTGCACTTACAGCCTGACTGTGGGCCCTAGCATCTCACTACAGGGTTTCACTTTTTTGCATTTCAGCCAGGCTTCTCTTCATCAAATGCAATTCTGAACATTCAGACCTGAGATGCGGCTATTATTATCAGACCTAAAACCGTATTGTAAGGTGGTCCGTATTTGAAGTATCTGGTGATGGAAAATTACAATGGAGTAATTGTGATGATGTTCTCAGTAGATTACAACAGCGATCTCATACTGAGATCAGGCAACTTAATGGCTAGTATTAGGGCTGTACAACTACTCATCGCAGAGAGCAAGCACAGCTAGAAGTTCTGGTTGAATTACCCATACTGGTTGTGGAGAAACGGTGTTTCTCCAGCCTTATGCAGAGTTTGTGCTACTTTTTTTTCATGTGCTTGATTCAGCTCAAACACATTTACTGGGAAAGAAGGTGCCAAGGTTTTCTGGAGTCTGCCAACTTGCATGCCAACTGGGGATCTATGGTTTGTAGGCCAGGCATTTTGGTAGGCTATGTCATGAGCTAAAACTATTTGTCAAAATCTCTATTAAAATAGACTAGAGTTCTGAGCCCTGGTAAATACTGGGATCATTCTAATATGCCCTTTCCTGACTTGAGGTTGTCTTAAAACAGAGAGAACTGCCAGTGGTTTTCTTTAGCACATTAATTACTCAGAAATATTTGCAAAAAAGATTTACATATTACAGCATCTTGTCTTTAATTTGTTGCCAATATTCTAGGTTTAGCTAGTTTTCATTTTTGACCAAAGGCATGTAGATCTAAATTTTAATTGAGCTTTCCACAACTACTTGGTGATGTTTCTTTCATATGCTTAAAACCAGTGAGAAATACTTGCAACATTATCTGTTTGCCCAGCCGTTTAAGATAGTAGAATTGTAAATGGCTCTTGTTGCTTTAATTTTTTTCATCTTCACCGTGTCTTTCATCCTCCTGCTAGGACCTACAGTCAGCACCTCCTACTACACAAAGAGTTCACTACCAGGTAAGATAAGTTTTCTTCTTAGCATCAGAACAAAAAGAGACTTAATAATGTGGACTGAGCTCTTTGCATTTGAATCCAGATTTTCTTTTTGTTACTCATATGTTAGATGAATTTCTGATTATCGTTTACTCTCAAATGTTGGAGGTTCATTCTGCTTCCCCTTGGACAATCCTTTTCCTTGCAAACCTTCTGGAATCTTCAAAATCAGCACAGCATGATGATATGAGTGGTATTGCAATGGTAGTGCCTTGCATATCAAAGTGAATAAGAGAACGAGTCCTGTAGAACAAATGACAAAAGTAAAACTGTTTCTGTCTGAGAAACTGAACAATAACATGTTATATTGCATATCTGTAATAATAAAGCCTATCACTGAAAAAAGATGTGCTAGTGGGCCTAACCTCTTAGTAATTCTGTGTACCACAGTCATCTGCCTTTAGTTTAACATAATCTCCAGAGTAGTTTTTTAACCCATCCTGGATACAAATGTGTCTTTCACATGAGACAAACAGGTTCTAGTTTCAGGTGGCTACTTTTTATTTGTCTCTTTGTGTGTTTTACAGCTTCATTCTACTATTTATGCAATACAGAACTTGCCTTTACAGTGGGAAGTATTGTTCAAGAACGCATATTTATCTCAGTAAAATATTGTACTGCACAGTACTTAAATTGGGAGTAACTCAGACTAACTCTACTGACTTCTGGTCTGACTTGACATTAGCATGGAGACTTGACACAAACCGTGGTCAGTTGACACAGCACCTAGGATCACAAGACAATTTTTCATGGTGTTGATAGCCTTTTCCTAGATTTAACAATGCCAGTCTTGTTTAAATCAGCAGGAATGAATTCACTGAGAAAGCGTACAGAGAGCCAGCTGACGGGAACCCATTGCAGTGAAACTGCAGATAATTTCTTGGGTCCTAGTGATTACCTGGGTGATAGAGAATTCCAATTTGGCAGGAACATAAATGTGCTGAGTGCAGGAAGACACTATAAGAAAATGCAATTTGGCATGTTTTCCTGGAGTTGCCTTCTTCATACCAGTTCATGGTTTGTTTCTGAATTTCCTTGTACAGTTTTAACCTCGTATTTTTGACATTTGTATTAATCATTGCCCTGGAACTGAGTTTTAAAGCAGCCTTAGTGTCTAGTGAATTGGATATTAAACCAGCATGTATTGTTCTGTTCCACTTATTATAAATTAACCTAAATGGCTACTGACTACTCCATGCATAGGAAATTGCCTGAGGTAAAATGAAGAACTAAATCCGTGTGTATGGAGAGGGCCAAAAGGGAGTATGAAATGTCAGAAATCAGACCCATAACGCTTTAACCTCTGCAGTTATAGCAGTATATAAATTAATTGCCTAGCTACCTTCTCTGGTGCACATCAGTGTGAAATCCCTAATGTACTATCAATTTTTTATGATGTGGCATTTTGAATGCACCTCCCCTCTGGGTTTGTCTCCAGTACTTGTTTATCCTGGATTCCTTAATCATTGGTTTATTCTCAGTGGGTCACTTCTACAAACTGTCTTGTTAGGTTAATCTGAGGTTTGTTCTGTGTTTGTCAGTATCTCTCTACATATTATAGAAAGGGGAAAAAGGAGGGGATAAAGGGCATGAATAAGGTGCTTGAGTTGATGGAACTGTCTTCTTACCTCACTAATAAGATGTAATGGGTACTTTTAGGTCTCATAAATGCAATTCTCTTGCACGATTCCTCTGCAGCTCAAAACATGGGAAGTCAGCACAAACATCACAAAGCCTGGAAGCAAATGAGAAAAATTATGCTAGAGTTGTTTTTTATTCTCTTCTGTTTCTCTAATGAGTTTAATGCTCATACAATATCATTCTCATGAGCCTGAGACTTCCCAAGCTTGTTCTGCAGTTGTGCTGTAATGAAGTCTTGGGAGGACCATATCACAATATGTAATTTCTGACTTCAATTTACATTTATCAGCATTATCCCTATCTTCATTTTCTCATTATTATGTATTCTACTAGGTCTGTGAATTTTTACTCATTTCTCCTATTTGTATCATCTACCTTTTTAGTATACACCATTATATTTGGATGTTTTCTTCCTTTTGTTCTTTGTATCTCAGACCTCTCCTTTCTACAAATGGTGAGCTAAATATTAAGATACATAGAGCTTTGTGTGTGCAGATACATAGACATTATCAAAGCTAGTGGATTCCTGGAAGACCCTTGACTGCCCCCCCCACACCCCAGTTGTGATGCAACAAAACCTAAGCATCCCACAACTCCATTAAACCCCTATTAGAGAAGGATGTAGGTGTATTTTAAACCTAATGCTTAAACCTCTGAAATATGTCATGTTGTCCCTATGTGCAGAAATAGTTCTCTTTATGGATTGTTATGCTGTTGTTGTCTTCAACTCTCCTGTAATATACAGAGGTTGGAGACAAAAACCTGTACAAGAGAGCAAGGTTTATGGGATCAAGTAAAATCCATGAGTCTAAATATGGGAGAGAACTGAAGCTGGTTTATTTTTGTCAGGGTTGCTACAGATGTAGGTATCATGCAGCAGAAGACATATATGTATATATATATGTTTTAATCAAGTAAGGTCTGTAAGTTGCTGCAGTAACGTTTCAAACTGTTGCCAGGACTATAGGCAAACTCTAGGGCACTGAGGAGACAACAGATGAGTTGCCTGGAGTCATCTTTGGTTTTCTGTCCTGGATAACCAGAAACGAAAGGCAATAATAGATGGTTCCAGTCAGTCCCAGAGGCAGAAGCTAATAAGATGAGTCTTGCAAAAGCTGTCATGATACCAAATGAAATTAATATAATTTTGTAGCAACATCATGCCAGGCACTGATACGCATTCATCTGGCTGAGAAATGAGTGTCCATCAAAATGCAAAATTCTAATCATCATTAGAGCTGCTTGAAAACAACACATAGTGCATACGGCACCCTGCTGACCAGGAAGCTGGGGAAGGTAAGAACTTGTGTGTATCTGAACAACATCAGCATGATGTCATTTTTTAATCAAGTGGCTGAAAAAGTGTCAGATACCTTTCTGCAAATCGAAGAGCAATGCCTGCCTTTTAACATATGAGGGCATTATTTGCTTTGTAATCAAGTTGGAAATTGGTTTACCCAGTCAGACTGAAATGACAACTTCCTTCAGCATCCTCTGAGATCTTTCCCAGGTTGAAGAAAGCAAACTCTTTTTTTCCTCATGGTCTTACTGACACATGTCTGAGCAGACTGGGGAATTGAACTGATGAAACTCCTATTTTTCTGCTGTTATATTCTTGATTTTTTTTTTCATAACTTCTTCTCACACATGGCTACTCAGATAAGACATATTTAGAAATATGTCAAATTTGTAAAACACAAAGACATAACTATAATTTTTAGGTTTTCTAGATGTGGTATGAACATGAGGAAGTAAAAACAGAGGAAAATATATAGGAAACTGTGAACCTTTGAGAATCTGTGTGAATGTTACTGATGTGTTGGATGTGTTTGATACATCTTAAACTTTCATTTAGTGTTGGTGTTTCTACACTTTTCCTTTTGTATAGAAAGCAGCCTTGCTTTCCTCCTTCAAACTGTGCACACGATGCCAACCGCCTGAGGGAATGGTGGGTTTTGTGTCTCTTGGAGTTTCTCACTTTGGCTGGGTGCCTTTCTAAAAGGCAATATTTTGCCAATATTGTCCAATATCATTGTCTCCTGGTCTCTTTTCACCAATCTGTGCTCATATTATCAATGTATGTACATCGAAATTATTCACATTCTCTATTCTCTGTGCAGAGCAATACTTTTCTCAATCGTACCTTTTCTCAAAGGTACAATTGCTTCTAATTTTTCTTGCCTTGTGATTTGGTATACCGCTCTCTAGTCTGTTGTCTAAAGGAGGAATAAACTTTAATCCTGAGCAAGTATGTGCTTGAATTAACATCATTTGCAGATGTACTGATTTCACTACTGAAGATGTAAAATAAGGATAGAATCTGGCTCTGTACAAATTTTGGGTGTGTGCCCAAGATCCATGCTGTTATGTTTTCTCCTGTGCAAATCTATTTATGTTTAAATGTTTGTCCCAGTGGCTTTAGGAAGTTAGCTGGCCAGCCACTGGTAGCATGGACCAGAGCCATGACAACGCTCTGCTTTCTGAGATCCCTTTTGCCTTTGCAGCTCAATGAGAGCTGAAAAAGCAAGAGGCAACCTGTTTGTCTCCTTAGTGCACAGCAAAAGTCAGGAAGAAGGCCTTCATTCTTTCCCAGTCATTTGGTTTGGTTCCTGAAATAATGTCCCTTGGCTCCCAAGGAACCTATCTTTTCAGCCAGAACAGGAAGATGTTGATGTAGGATGTCTGTTTGTTTGGTCAGTGGTGGTCCTCAGGTTTGTGCTCTCTGTATTCTGGGTGTAGAGAATAACACTTTTTTACCCTGATGTGCATTTGGGACATGCCAGGCACAGGAGAAGTGGGCAATTGCTTTGAGTGGCAGATAATACAGAAGGGAAATTGTAAAAATACTGAGTTAAAATAAAAGAAGGGGACAGACATACAAGACATAAACACAGTAATTAGAGTTCATGGCTATTGTTTGATACTGATGTGTATCTTTGACCTCTTTCACCTCTCTCTTTTCCTGTGTCACCGCAAATAAGGGGATCTGTAGACAGCTGAGAAAGCTCTTCTTGATGTAAAGCTTTTTGGTATTGCTGAGCTGAAGGGAAGGGGACAAACGAGGATGTGGCTGAAGTTTACTCTCTTCTATATTATGGTCAAACTCTGATGTCATTGAGGAGCAAATCCAGTGGGTTTGGGCTATGTAAGTTTTACACATTGTGCAATGTCAGTAGAGCCAAATGGAGAAAGCAGAGACTAGAAAATAGTCCTTTTAAGAGAAAAAAGTTTTTTATTTTTTAATGTCATTTCCCTGCCTCATCCAGGACCAAGAAAGCTCTTTCCCCAGAGTACTTTCTGTTCAGAGGCTATCTCCTAGATGGTGCTTCCTAGATGGTAAGTGCATCTCCTTTCTCTTGTGCCTAGCACGCTGCCTGCTTCTAGCATGCATGTGAAGGATAGCACATCTGAGAGTATTACTATGGAGGAGTAACTGCTCTTTCTTGTTACACTGAGCAGGTAAAAAAGGAGCTGCATACCTCCCTTTCTTCTCTGAAAAATGAAATAGGCCCTTCATCTAGCAAACAAAATGTACACTGTAGCATCGTCACTCCATGGAGAGGCATGTTCTTCTAGGAGTGGTTAGAGGTTTGATTTATTAGAATCTCTGCTGTGACGAGCAGCACTTATTGCATGGTAGCAGTTGGACAAAGAGTGCAGCTGGTTGTGGCAGCATGCTGCTGCTGATAAGACTGTGTTCTTCACTCTGAATTCTCTTTAAGTACTACAGCATTTAGATACTGGAAATGTACCCCCCTTCCCTGTAAGGCTGCACTTCATGTAACTCCCTGGAGAGCTGCACTTGCATTTGACCCAGACTTTGTCAAAGCAGAGGGTTTATCTGGGCTTTACATCAGGCCCCAGAGCACTGGAATTAGCTGCTAAAATGGATGGCATCTGCTTTTGCAAAAGCTTCAGCATGGGGAGACTGAAATTTTTATTGTTCTAAACAAAGGCAGTTTCTCCTTGGCAATTTCTAATCACTCCTCCTTGTCTCTCATGAGAGGAATTGATAAAAAACATATTGAGAATCTGTTTGGTTTGTGGAGAAAGCTGTGTGGGTAGATATATTCAATTTTTGTCTATAGGGATTTGATATTCCCTCGCAGTGCCAAAATCTACAATGCTACATCACTGTGCTCTTGTGTCAAAACTCCTGAATGAACGAAGCTGATTTCACTGGCTAAACTAAATGCAAAACAGAAACAAAAAAAATTGTATCTGATGAAGCATATTGTAGGAGATAAAATATGGCTAGGTTTAGTAATGTAAATTATTTGGCAGTGACCAGATTCGTATTACATGCTTTATTTAGAGAATCTCCCGTTTTCATATGTTTTTCATGAGTAGCATAAATTTTCCTTGAGCGTGTTGATAATTCAGGGTGAATATCTGTGGCTATGCATTTGATTTTAAAAGAGCTCCCAAGCATGTTATTGTTCTTTATATTCAAAATTTGAATTAATCTTATTAGACCCATCAATTTCATTATACGCTTGCTATACTTTCATTGGAACAATGCAGCACTTTCTGTCATATATTTTAATGTAATCAATTGTTCTTATAAGCCTGAAATCAATTTTATACTTTTTTTTCATATTTATTTCAAGTTAATATTCAGTGAATATTGTTTTGTTAAGCCTCACCTTTGAATTCACCATTTAATGGGATAGGAAAATGGACATAATGAATTCTTGTGAAACAGCTGTTACTTCATGGACACAGAGGTTGTCTTCTGTGACAGTGATGTCCCTGCAGTTGTGCTCAGACCATTTTCTTCACTGCAGCTTTGTTGTTTCTCTGTCTTGCAGCAACTTCTGCTGATCGTTTTTACCGCATTGACAGATCTCAGGTAAATCTTTATTCAGTTACCATTTCCATAGATTTTTTTGAAGGCTATGTCAAATGCATCTTAAAATGAATTATTTGTCATTGCTCCTGTGTATTCTAAAATGCTACTGATATCTCAGGAAAAGTAGAGAAGAAATTCTGGGCCATTTTTTAGTTGATGTAATGCACATTGTTTCACTGAAGTTTTATATCTGCTGACAATCTGCCCTTCTGTTTACTACTAATCTGATGTACAGATTAGAATTTTCTACATTAGTCATTCTTATCAAGTCCTACTAAGGACATCTGTGTGGCACCAGACTATTTGAGTTTATGTTTTCATTGATGCTTTTAGTCACCAGAAGTCTTGATCCTGTGAGTGTGAGATGGAAAAGCTGTGGAAATTAAGGTGATGTTACAAGTTGAGAATTATGAACAGAGCTGTATCAAATATCTCCAAGGAACCCCAAATCAGAATTTAGCTCCACTGTATTCAAACCTGTGGTATAGATTTGACTATCAGAATATACTTTCTAAAAGACACTTAGAAAATTGTACAGAGCTTTTGGTGTTTCTGATTTGTAGCCAGAACAGGTCAATTAGTGGCTCAAAATCAAGTGCCAGCTGTTGATTTCACGTAATAGTCATTTGAATCATGTCCCCCTGAAAAGGGTGTAAGCTGTTTCTGAATCACATGAACAGCTGACTGCTTCCTAGCAAAAGCAGCTGGTGGTTTAGTTCAAGCAGAAGGAGCTGTGGATTTTGTTCAGAGGTTTCAGATTCAATGTCTGCATGTAGCCACCATGGGAGTTCTTTGCACACAGTTACATGAATGATTTGATGAAGTTGTGCTTTAACATTTGGAAAGCAAGGGTGAAGATGATGTTGCTACAGGTAAACTGGGCAATGAGACTCTGGCTTATTCTGCATTTCTTCAACACTTGATTCTTTACAAAGGATTATCTTTCCGTCCTACTCCTTTGCCCTGTATTTCATTGGGAAGAAGATCAATACTGTGTGATGGTCCCAGCACACAAACAGTGGGAATTTTCCTGCCCATTTGCCTGTGTAAATGGGCCTACTTGCACTCTGTGTGTTTTGAAGGACAATGAGCCTTCAGTGCCATTAAGAAAAAAGAGGAACTGAGAAAAGAACTTTGGGAGATGTGAAACTAGAATGTACAAGCAACGGAGGCCTGGGTGAGTAGCCCCAGACAATGAAAATTCCTGTCAGCTGTCATTGAAGGGCAGACCTTAGGTGTTGGCCCTCATTTTGAAATGCAAACCTTGACTTTTTGGGTAGACCTCCAGTTTTCATCTGAATGATAATAGATTGGGTAGCAGCTATTACTGTGGGTAGCAGCCTTTTAAGTGCTGCTGTGAGTGTGAAGCTTGCTGATTGGCAATCTTGTTTGGCTTGAAACTGATGAAGTATTTATTGGTGACTTCAGTGGCATTGGTTTTAGTGCCTGTGAATGTGTTTACAGTTAAATAAATACAGACGCAATGGCAGAGTCCCATGAATGCTCTTTCAGAGAACCTGATGTACACCAGCTTTCCTACAGCCAGCTGGGTGCTCTGAGAGACCAGTGATCCTGCAAGTTCATTATTTGTTCCTTGTCTCACTCCAACAGGAACATTTGCACTTTGTGACGGAAATTTCGCAGGACGAGATTTTTATTCTGGACCCAGAGCTGGTAATGTCACAGCAGGTGGGGACACCACCAGGAATGCCTGATCTGGTAGTGGAGCAGGCCTCTGGGTGAGTGGGGCTGGGATCTGGCTTTCAGCAACTGTGTTAGAGTTGGGCATCTCTTTTCTGGTTCCCTTTTCTGAAGGACTGGGAGATGTGGGAGGGCAAATCTTAGGTGGAGAGCTGAGAATCGGATCAGATGCAGCCATGGTAATGACAGAAGAACAGTGGAATGACATCTACTCTATTAGGCTTCCTGGAGCACACAGCAGGACTAACAGACTTTGACACCTTTCAACCTCCTCACCCTGTGATTATATCTGCCTTGTCATAAATCTCTATCGATAAGTTACAAATCCCTTCTCTGCATGGTCAGGGCTCTAATATCACTGTACAGGGCCCTGAAGGCCTTTGTTTCTAAGGATGATGGTGAAGTATCTGTTTCTTCTCATCCTCTGGGCAGACCAGAAAGGTCCTATTCATCTTTAGAAACAGTCTCATGCTCATACTTAATTAAGATATTTTAATTTTCTGTGGGTTGAAAAATGCTGGGAACCAGAAAGCGTAAGATTGCTTCGAAGTGGAGCACGTGAGGTAATTTCTGGGTGGTCAATGCCTTTCTCTTTCTTCTTCCCTCCCTAGAATATCAGATCGGTGGAACCCTGCAGTTCGAAAGAGGATGCTGAGTGACAGTGGCCTCGGCAAGATTTCCCCACACTACGAGGTACCTGACAAACAAAAGGACGCCAGCCAGACACACATGCTGCAGTAAGAGCCCTCTGCATTCCTCTGCTTGATGATGCACTGTCACCATCACCACAACAAGCCCTAGTGGCTCCTTTAAGCTTAATTAATTGTGCTGAAATGCTGAAACTACAGAAGTCCTTTTTCTTCTTATCTTTTGCTCCTCTCTTCTGTTTCTTTCCTCTTTCTCCATTTTATGTGCTTGCTTTTGTTTTTTTCCTCTGTGACACCTCACACTTTTAATAAACATAGATCCAAGTTTCCACAAATAAAGACATTATTTTGGATGCCTGAAGGTCCAGCGAAGGGAACCTTCACGGCAACTGGTTATAAGAAAGACCGAAGCACTCACCCTTAATTTAGCTCTGATGCAATGTGACAAAGCAGAAACCACTACTATTGCTGCTTACTTTCAAAGATATAGGCTATAGTTTTCATATAACCTTGAACTAGAAATACCATTGTTGGTGTAGGATGACTAAAACTAAACAGTGACTTTGTTCTCCCATGTAAGAGTTTTCTACCACTGTAATCCTGTTTGCCATGTTCAGATTTGTGTAAGAACATCTTTTATTCTTCTTGCCTATCTTGGAAGTTGTTCTCAGCTTTTGGGTCCCATCACTTCAGATTTTCAAAATCAACTATAGATCCATAATCACTACTGAAGTTTAGATGGGAAGGAGTTGTCTGAACTCTGTGCTGGCTTTGAAAAATTCTAGTGTTCTGGGGTTGTTTTTAAACCCTCAAGTACATAATGTATAATTATGTACATCACTTCTGCTTTATGTTTCTAATTCTACTCTATCTGGATCCCTATGGAAGGGTTTTAAAACTTAGTGTAGAAAAAATAGAAATAGTGACCATGTGGTCCTTGTTCTACTTTGTCTTTGTGTCTTGGATGTGTGTGGAACAGGGCTGCAAGGTGCCTGCTGAGTGCAGCTGCAGGGAAGATGCAGTGTGGATGGAAGGCTGTATGGCTGTAAACTGGAAACTGCCAGCAGGAGAATGAGATGTAGTGGTAAGAAAGGGTAATCTGGGTAGCACTGTCAGAAGACACTCATTACCCTGAGGTATTCTGGATCAGTTTGTATTTTATGCTCTTTACAATGTGAAGGATGGTGAATTCAGGTTCAATTTTCAACAGACTGGAATGTCAGGGCCCAAAATTTAGAGCTGGCAAAGTGGGGAGAAAAATGATGCTTAGACACTTCTAGGCAGTGTGGAGAGTTGGTGACAACATGTAAACTAACTTCTAATTGATAAGAGGAATTATTTTGTTTATATCAGCATGACTTGAAATGTTTGTTTAGCTGGAAGGATTGTGTTTGGTACATTTATTAATTACAAGTGAAGTTAGTAGCACTACCCAGAGTAAAGTGTACCTGTCACTGCCTACTATTAGGAATTGTTTTCTTTATAGCTTCTCTAAACTTCAATTGTTTTGGCTGAAATTTTTCATGGTACAACTCAGTCTTTGACTGATATTTCTCTTTTTCTTTTAGTTAAAACTGCAATTAAAGTCAGTTGTTTCTTAAGACAAGTTTTGTGGCAAATGTGCTGCTTTAAATTACCTTCTTTGAAATAAATAAATCCAGCAGTTGTTTTCTGAGACGTTTTAGTGCTGGTAGTGGAATGAACTTCATTGGAATGAAGTTTTGGAGGCTTGACATTTAATTAAGTGTCACTATGATACCAGGGAGATGCCTTTTGCTGTTTGGAGAAAGGTAACCCTGAGCTTGCCCTGCTGAGTATGTTGTTCATGCACTTTGGAAACACCTGAGATTCAAGAGCTTTGCTTTCAAAAGTTTGTAGCTGCACATGTTCATGGAGGATTTACACTCCTCTGTGCTTAATTCTGGTTGCAGGCCTGCCCACTGGGCTGCTCACCAGCTGATGTCCAGCAGCAAGCAGAAAAGGGAAGCAGCAGTCATAGTCAACTGGAGATGAGTCAGGGAAAAGTACATGGAAGAACGGGGAAAAGAAGTTGCAAGAGTCAGGGAAAATTATATGGAGGAACGGGGAAAAGAGGTTGCAAGAGCCAAAGGAGTAGAAGCAAAAAGGGAGTGTATGCAGGAACTTGAGGAGCAGAGTTAGAGGATGGGAGTTGGCAGTTGGGAGCACCGAGAACATACTGTTGTCTGGGAAATCAAAATGGGAATCATGAGAAAGAGGACGACATGGGGTGCAGCTAGGTAAAAGGTGAGTGAGACAGGATAAGGGCATGGGCGAGAAGGTGTGTATCTGTTTCTCTACAGAGTCTGGAGTTCTGGGCTGATGCAGATTATTCATTACACCAGTGGTCAAGCCCTGAAGTATGTTCAGGTACTGCCTCATTTTGCTACCAAGCTGGAAGTTGCAGTGGAGAAAGCAGGTATTACTACCGATAAGGCAGTTGAGTGCTGCTCTGGAGGACTGCCTTCTCCCTTCAATGTCCCTGACAGAATTTCTGTGATGCAGATTTACAACAAACTTTTCACAAATGGCCAGTAACAATGGGCTCCTCATTCTATGCATGTCCACTGGGAAACAGGATGGGATCCTGGGAGGCCATTTCAAGGAGACTTTGAAAGAAAGTGAAGGGCTCAAAACTGAGATCTAGAATTTTTGTGTGCCTCAGACTGTATTACTAAGATTAATGGAAATTTTGTTTCTTCCTTCCTTCTGACTCTCAGTTGCCCAGCTGCAGAAGACAAAAAATATTGCAACCTCACCTTAGAGGAGCAAAATGAAGGGAAATTTCATGGTCACAAGAAGCCTGGATACTATGAGGAGACTCTGCCAGAGATGCTTAGGAGAAAAATAATCATTTTACATCTGTGCAGTTTTGGTAGTGTGGGATAAATATATCTTGAGTCTGTGCACTGCATATACAAAATACAAAAACATATCAAGCAGGTCTCTACTTGAACACTGAGGCAAGAGTCCAGTAGAAGAAAATAGCAGGGTGCAATGTGATTAAAGGTTGTCAAAATGCTTGAGTGCGACAGGGCTGGAGTGTAATGCTCAGACGACATGACCTCCTCTGGCATCCCTAAGCTTCTGGGTGCTTGACTTTGCAACCTATAAAACCTTTCTAACCTGGCACTTTAAAGAAAAACTTAGAAAGCACTATTATATTTTGGCAGCTGAAGTGGCTCACAGGTTTTTCCCTTCAGAATTTTTTTTTCTAATAAAATTTGTGGAAAGGATTTTAGCAAAATTTGCAAAAAGGAATAGGGCAGAGCATAGAGGGGACAATTCCTCCTGTACATGGAGTTCTCATGGGTCTTTTAAGAGTCATCGGTGTCCAGTATTTTATGTCTAGTCCAAAATACCGTACAGCACTTACAGCTCGAAGTGCAGTATCCTATAGCCTGTCACTAGGGTAAGTGACAGGGGACTTGCTGAGACAGAAGGTGTCATCTGTTGACCCACTGGGGCTGTTTTCTCAATGGTCATTTTTCTCTCAGAAAGAGGTTGGGAGTGATCCTCCTCAAGTGTTAAGAACAGATTGGACCACAGTTGGTCATAGTATGGGTGCAGGCTGCTTAGAGTGTCTCTAGCATTGCTGTATACATATGTGTGTGTGCATACACACATATATATGACCCCTTTAAGATGAAGTAATTATTTCTGAGAAGTGAGGAGTGTAGCTGAAAAGACAAAGTATGCAAATAGAAAGCTCCCTTAAATTACTTACGTCAATGAAATTAGAGAAGAGAATATGAGATCTAAAAATAATTATGATGTTTGAAGTTGCTTTTGATCACAAGTTGTGGGAGTAATTTGAATTTTGAGGCAGAGATCTTTCTGAGAGAAAATTATTTATACTTTTGTTTTTATTGAGGTAAACTTTATGTTGGTTAATTTTCAGGTGTTGGTTTGTTTTTTTTTTTAAATGGTATTTCATGTTTTGCTCTCTTTCTGATGGCTCTTTGATGTGTAACCCATGTGTGGACCAGGCAGGACATGGAGCAGTGTCTTGATGCAGTAACCAGGAGCTACAGACTGTAGCTGAGTAGGGACAGCAAATTTGTGTGAACAGCACATACAAAAAAAAAAAAAGGGAAGACAGTTACTTGGTGTACTGGTCCTTAATCTTGAAAAAAGCTAAGTATTCTGGGCTGACTCCACTGAAACATGTAATTGGACTCTTCCTCTGAACGTAAGTGGGTTCATCATCCTTATTTATCCTATGACCAAATGGTGCAGTGAGACGGGGATGACCGTTCCCTCATAGCCTGCTGTAACCATTCATTGGCCATTTGTTTATTTTAGTTAAGTGTGACAACCTGTTATGTGATGAGAGCTGGAAGATGAAATAAAATAACAAACAGTATATGAAAATGAAAAGATGGCTGTACCTTGGTAAAGGTTTAATCTACATCTTTTAATTGAAGTCAATAAATTTCCCATTTTTGGGGGTAGTAACAACCACTCTTCTAGCATCTGTCCAGCTGTGATTGTAATGTATTTCGAAAGCTGCTAGATGCACTTCTGAATTGAGTGCATGGCTTGTGAAGGGTGGGCAAGGGTTGGCCATCTGGTCCTGTCAGTGAGAGGAAGAAAAAATGCCTGTAGGAGCTGGAAGGTGGCTGCAGCTCTTTACACTAAATAGACATTAATTAGCTAGCAATACCATCCAGACACTGCTTTATGAGGCAATAATAACCTAGTTCCAGAGAGGGAAGAAGAAAAAGGCTGAATGCCAAGTGTTTTAACTCAGCCACAAGAATCAGGTCATTGCCCAGGAAATCAGTGTGACAGTACAGATGTTACAAGGTGGTTTGATTGTTGTTTTTTTTAAGGGAAATCTTTGTGAGGTACAAGGTGAGAAGAGCATCAGGGATGCAAGTCTGCATGTAGGAAGCAGAAGGAATGGTCATCTAGTGGAAGTTAAGAAAATATAAAGAGGTCACTCTTAGGATTTGAACATGCTGGGCAGGAGCTCCCTAGTGAAAGTGAACATTTTAAAATTTCAAAGGTTGGTGAAAACTTGAAAAAAGTATTTCTCCAAAACTCTTGCATTGGAAAACTCAGCATCAGCTCTTAAGTAGGCAGAGTAGTCTGCCCTGGTGTATTTTGACAGCAAAATCTGAATTAGTTTTCTAGTTCAGATTTAGTTCAAGCTGCATTTATAAGATTAATTCACAAGAGTGAAGTGTGCATGTTTTAACCACCTGTACAAATTACTTTCCATTGTATAAAATCCCAGATGAAGCTCCATGAGTACTGATTGCTTTCAAACAAATCTTATTTGGGTGAAGGCATCAATCACCATCTTGCCTTCACTGTACACTTCTGTGTAGTCCTCGTAATAGCATTAGAACATAACTAAATGCAGTATCTGTTTATGCTCGATTTCTCCTTTTCCTTCCCTACTGTTGTCTTAGACACTTCTACAAACAGCAGAGGTTTGCCTAAAGCAGTTCTCTACCTCTCTCTAGGAATGTGACATTATAAAGCAGGTAGCATTAGTGAAAGATGTGGACTCCAAGAGGAAAAGTGATGTAAAGCGAATGGAGAATGATTCAGGGAAAGGTAAACACAGGTTAAATAGGGAAAGTACTTTGAAGCAAGCAAGCAAACAAACAAACAAGAATATAGCAAATGGATGAGAAATTGTTTTGAGGGAAAGGAAGTTCCCTGAGTGAGACTGAGTGGGGAAAAAGTGATGCATCTCAGTGTAGAGTCTGGTCCTGTAGTTTGAAAGCTCTCACAACTGTCAATGTGATGTAGTAAAAATATTTAAAATCTTGTGCATGTTCTGGATAGAGACTACAACTTATCCACCACTAGGAAGTCTTTTCTTCCATTGCTGCTGTACATCTTCCCCTACCCGCATGTCTGGAGATTTTCTTGACAAAGGCGGCATCCGTTAATTTTTTTTACACTCTAGTGCCCAGAAGTTGTAAATAATGTATTTAATGTACTTTGTGCTTCTGTTGTGAGTATTAATTCTCCTCATATACTTCACAATTTTAGCTGCTTTCATTATTTTGGGAGATTTCAGTAGGGAAAAAAGGAATGACTACTGGTTTCCTTTGGAATTCTACCTTGAAGATGCTTGCCTACGGTTCTGAAATTATATTAATTCCAATTATCTTAAAAACTTACATTGTAACAATGAAAATCTAGCAGAATTTTGGCAGTAGCTTAATAATTTTTCTCGAAGCTTCATTTCTTGCCATCCAGAAAAAAATATCAGCCTGATAAACAACAGGGAGGCTTTTTAAAATGATGGAATTTGGCTGACAGAAAGGACTGTGTTTTCTCTGTGAGATGCCTGTGCTTTTAAAATCAAACCCTTCCAGAAATAGTTTGAATCTCTTACTTTCTCTGTACAGTCAGTTCAGTACAGACCTACTCAAAACCAGGATAGTTATTTTTTTTTTTTTTGGTGCAATTATTGAATAAAAGAACAATCTGGAGACTGTAGCACTGCAGACAAATACTTCCCAGTGAAATTAATACTCTTTCCATATTAACAAAGAAAAGTCGTGTTTAGTGCCTTGTGCTGCTTTGCAGCCTGTGGGATTTCAAAAGTTTCTTTAAGGACAGCTTCTGCCGCTGGTATCTATTATTATTTGGAAGCTAATTTGAGTATCCAGCTTCTACAATTTCTCTACAAGTTTTCTTTTTCCTTCTAGAGGTGTTTATACGGCATCTACAAGTACAGCTGTAGATACAGAATATACATGAATTTGTCAAATGATGTGTTACAAAACTGGAAATAAGACTTTTACATGGACAAATATTAATTCACAAGTTTGTTTTGAGCCTCTCCCATGTTGTCCACTCTCACCAAGCAATGTCTCTCGTTCTAGTAATGTACATCCCTGTCATAGCTAGGGGAAGGGACTCCTGGACATGTCTGATTTGTAGACACACCTTGACTCAATTGCAGAAAAAAGGAACACAGTTTAGAGAGGAAAACAATGCTAAAGTCACAGGGGATGGAGAGAAACGTTGACACCATAATATCTTTTCAAAGACTAGCCCTCATGAGGTATGTTTTTGGTATATCCTGAGTGTGTCATGTACAGATGTGTAGGTGAGGTAAACACAAGAAGAGACATTGTTGACTCAGGATTCAAGAGTCTTTGTGTTACCTCAGCCATCTTGGTACCACCTCAGGAATGGTTCTAGAAATGGGAAGAACCTGGCATTTTGCTCTGGTGTCTGAAGATATGGAAGCAGAGCTAGGGAAAGTGTAACCACATACGGTCTCTGCTATGCCAAGGAATGAGCTCTGTGGTGATTGCACCCAACAGACCTGAGGGACCTCTGCTAACAGTGAGAATCAGATGGTTCTGGAAACTGTTTAGCATTAACATTCAGCAACTTCTGGTGTTATCTTTAAGTGATTGAATACATGGAAAACCTTATTTAATCACCTCTTCCCCTGCTAATTAGTAGAATTTTTATGTCACTACTGCCAAAATATGGCCTTATCTACAGACAACTGGTGTGTAGAAAAATCATGATTTTTACTCATAAAAATTTCTGCAACTATCATTAGTATTTGGTACTTACACATCATCCTAGCAACCTCTCTCCCGGTAATACTAAGCTTTTAGACACTGTCTTTTGCTTCTGCTCTGTTAACCACAATTGAAAAAGGAAAAAAACAGAATTTGGTTTACATTTGCATGTGTATGGCCTTATTTGGATATGTGAGTGCAATGCAAATAGTGTTTGTTTTCCTCCAGAATTAAATCTCCAGCCTTTGCTGTAGAGGTGCTGAATTTCTAAGAGGTTTTAACAACAGTAGGCACATCTTATGAGGTGGGTTTGTGTTTCTGCTCCTTCAATATGTGGTGGAAATAAAGTACATCCTGTACTGCACCTTGTAGGATGTTTATTTTCTCATCAGTACTTATTACCAAATAATTTTATTATTCAGAATATAGCTCCACAGAGTGGACTGGGTGTGATTTTAGCTTCCTCTTTTCCCACCTTCTTGCCCCTGAGCCCTCATTCTGAGGGCTCTTAATGATTTTCATAGCATCTCAACACCTGATGCACAGCTGAGGATATTCACCCCACTAACAAATTATTTTGGCAGACAGTGACATGCAAAACACTCCCACACACCATGAGACTACAAAATGGCTTCTTTAGAGAGATCTTGCTTCTTGTCTGGCATCCCACTTTCCAAAAGGGAAATGTAAGCAGCCCAGCTCTCTTCTTCTCCTTGGGGTGATTTCAAGCAACAGTATAAGCACGTGTTTGACAAAGGGACTGTCCTACCTGGATATTGAAAAAGTCACCTACTACCTAGCTTGAAAATTCTTTCTGAATAGTTCCCATAGATAAAGAGATGAAAAAGAGTTTTCCACGGGGGAATATAAATTTTTGTTGGAGTGTGTTTCAAGGATAAAATTGATGTTGACAGAGTACAGATAGCTAGGTGCCTTGGTTTTCTCTAAGTGGTTTACCATAACAGCTATAAATCTGCTTTCCACTCTCTGGCTGATAGCCAAGGCTGAAGCAGTAGAGTTCTTCCTTTTTTTATCTTTGCTTATTACAACTCTATCCTTTTTCCCCTTTGCTTCCATCTTTGCTGGCTTACTTTAGCCCTTAGATTGAGAAGCAGAATCTGTGCTGAGAAGTAAAGCAACTTTACAACAAAGAAGGCAGGGAAACATACCAAGACAGTCACTTCTTGTACCCTTGTTTTGTGTTTGGCTGGGTAAAAGAAAATGACATTTGATAATTTGCTTTTCAAGGCCTACTGTTTTTCTGCAAGTGCCAGAAATGGTAACTGCACTTGGCAGAAGTAGAGAGAGTGCAAGGGTAGAGAAGAGAGTTGAGCTAACACTGCCACTACAGAATGTGAATAGCCCTCTCTCCAGCTTTATGGAGTGGAAATAGCAGGCCTGTGGCCCCCAGTGACATTAAAGGCACTGAAAGAGGGGCTAGTTGGGTTTATTAGTATGATATAGGATGATTGACAGACTGTATTCTTCTGGGCTTGCTTTAAGCACTGTTACAGAGTGAATATCTTTGAGCATGACAGGCTTCCAGTCCAATAAAAGTTGGAAAAGAAGTGAAGCTTGTAGTTTTAGGTAGTATGTATATCTGTATTTTTGTGTACTTCTCAGTTACTTGTAAGAGTTGAAGTAAGACAAAAAAAACCCATCCTGGTCCTAGTTTTCTGAGCGTTGCACAGGAAGAGCAAGCCTGTGCCCATGTGCTCTGTCCCTGCCATAAGGAGCTGCCATCTGCTCGGAGAGGAGACTGGTTCTTAATGTGCTCTCATTCAGTACCAAGCTGTCTTATCAAAGCCAAAACGAATAAGCTTCAGGGCATGGGTACGAAACACAGTCCTGTACATATGTAGCACACATATTGGAATACATAGTGTCTCCACGCTTTCACACTAGGACATCTGATAATATGCATTCAGACTGTATTTATTGATATCCCATTCATATTCCTAACTTTAGGTTTAACAGGCTTGCAAAGAGAATAGAAATGTAGTTTGGTAAAATAGCTGCTCTATACTATCACATAGAAGTACTACTTTCCCTGAGTTGACAGTGTTAAACTCCAAAAAGTCAAGCCTTTGCTAACTTCCTCTAATTCTTCAGATATCTACATGTTCGGATTTCAGATGTGGCTGGAAGCTAGTAAGTGTCAAAATACCATGCAACAAAAAGCTAGAGACAAAGCATGGTCATGTGAAAACAGCTCATCTTTTGAAGTTTGTAATTTAGTATTTTAGACCACCAAAGTTCTGAGTCTTTGGATGAGGCTGGGAGTAATATTTTGACATGAGCCATCACTCGACATCTTGAATGAAAAAAGTGAGGTTTTCCACTAGAGGTGGTTGAAAAATATACTGGTGAGCTGTTTTTACTTGGTGGAGGTGTACGTTTAAGAAATTGATATCTTCTGGAAAATGTTGCTTGAAACGGAGAGGACCTGTTAATGTGGGCTTGATTTAGTGTGTTTGGCTTGGGGAGAGATTCTCTGGTTCACTTGGGAACTGCTGAGGGACTGGGAGCATGTTTCCCTGGCTGTGTGTCTTGGCATGGCTGCTCTGCTGTGAGCTTCCCTTGCCCTTCCATATCTAGGGTGCCTGTCCTAGTCCCCTGGCTGTGAGGGGCATAGGAGGTGCTATCTCTTCTTAAAATGCCTGCTAAAGGATTTCTCTGTTGAGAGGAGAAACTTCTGAAAGCTTAAAAGCATTCAAATAGGGACTGAGAAAAGTTGTCCCTGCTTGCCTGCTGCTCCTCTCTTCTGGGAAAGGCACAACTAAAACCCATAGCTTTGCCTCGGAAGCTGAGACTGAGCGAGTGTTTAGCAGTGCTGGCACAGAGGTGCGTGCGTGAGAGGGAAATATGTAAGGAGTGGGGCTGTAACACATAGCCTTGCTGAAGTTCCTGGCAGCGTTGATGCCCATGGGCGAGCAGGGCCAGATGGACCTGGCTAAATTATGCCAAGAGCTGAAATCAGTGAGAGGTGGCTTGGAGCCAGCGTAACCCCGATGCCTAGATTCTTGTTTCTGTGCCAGGCATCTAAAAGTGCAGCACAAAACCATATCTGAAACTCCCATTACAAGTTTTATTCTCCATTAATTACTCTATAGCAGGATTGTAAAGGGCTCAGAAATCCTGCTCTGCCTAGGACTTGTGTGTTATGCACATTAACTGAGGTTATTCGTTTATTTAAAGATGGCAAGCAAGTGAGGGTTGCTTAGTACTTAGCACCTGTGAAAATCAGGCCATGTACTTATGAAGATAACTGCAAGAATCTGTTTCTGAGGAATTCCTGTGTTTGACTGTCTTTTCCCAAAACCACTGAAGGCTATTTGTCAGTAGTCACTGGTTTGCTTTGTGGTAACAAACACACCACTTAGGGTAGTTTCTAGATTGTTTAGAAACAACCCAAACTGGCTGTAGATTACATGGGTGGTGTCTCCAGATATTAAGCAGCTGATGTGCTTTATCTCCATCTAGCCTGAGGGCCAAGCAGGGGTGTGACTTCTGAATCAGGGTATATCTCATGTGCTTGCAGTGTGGCTGTCATGGCTTCCAGTGACCAAAATAATTCCTTTATTTGAGTTAAATAAAAAGTTAGTAATAGCAAAGCAGTATCTTTTTGTGGAAAAAGTAAAAGCACAGATCTCTGTCATTGAGAAAAGAGGTCAGATTATTTGTTACCTGATTGTGCCTAACATATTTTTTTGCTTTTCACACAGTATGTTAAGGCAATGTGTATACGCCCAGCCCCTTTAGTGCCTGTTCCAGGTCTTTTCAATAAAGAGATGTTTCAAACGGCAACTAGTCCTTTGACATGCAGTCTGTTCTTTTGCCAAAGTGTCACTAGATCTCGCTTCATTTCTTTTAGGGTTAGAGCCACATCAGCTGCTACCACGCCTTTGCCTTTGTCTCTCAGATTCATCAAGCAATTGACAGATCGATCAGTGAGGATTTTGAAGATTTAATTCAAATCTGGAGATGGAAGAATAGCATTTCGAACAAGCTTGGATCAGGCAGTCTTCAAAATGAACATTCCCCTGACATACTTTGGTGTCATACGGTGATAAGAGACAGAGGCCAAGTATTAAAAAAATACCACAACAAACAATGCACGATCACCCTACAGTGATCCTGCTGGTTGTTTTTCACTTTCTTTTTCAAGGAAACAACAAGCCAGCTTTCTTAGGTCATGTTAACTTATTCCCTGCTGAGCAGCAATTCCCAGGAAACTCCTCTGGGTGTCAGTACAACTTCAGGTATAGCTCCATTGTGGTGTTCCAAGCCTTCATTAAAAGTATTCTATACTGGACAGAGAAATGGTAAGAGAGAAAAGGTTAGACAGTAATGAGAAAAGATATGAAACAATATAAGCGACACAGACATGCCTAAGTCACAGCAAGGAATACATATAAACTGCACTTGTTTTCCTAAGAAGCCCCAAGCTACATTTCTGTATGTCGGACTGCTTGTGAACAGCCTGAGGCAATGGTTTATGTGCAGGTAGAGACTGAGGCTGAAGAAGGAAGTTAGAGAGAGAGATGCTAAGAAAAAGTACTGATCTTTGCCTTTAGCAGAGTTACTAAAAAATAGGCTCTCCAGACTGTTACAGATGAACAAGACATGTCTGAATGGATTTCGGCAAAGTAATAAATAATGTCGATGTAATTTTTTAGATTCAGGGAGCATTGCTGGTCAGCATTTTCCCATATGTGTGGGACAGTATGGCCATCATCTGTGAGAAATATTTGAAAGGAAAGAATGATAGGAAAGGTGGGGTAGTAAAAACAGAAAGCTTTTTAGAAAGACTCATAGAATTGCAGAAAAACTAGATTTGGAAAGACCTCTGGAGATATCTAATCCAAACCCCTGTTCAAAGTAGGTCCGGTTAAATTAAGTTGCTCAGAGCTCTGTCCAGATGACTTTTGAATATTTGCAAAGCTGGAGATTCAGTAGTCTCACTGTACAACCTGTTTCCCTGTTTGGTCATCCATGTGGTGAAAAAGTTTTCGTAATATCCACTATCTCATGTCCCAGTTTGTGAGTATTGCTTCTCCTCCTCCTCTTTCTTCAGACTCTGGTTCCGTCTTCTTTATACCTTCCCATTAGGTAGGTGAAGGCCACAATAAGATTCTCCCTGGGCCTTCTCTTCTTACTGAATGAACCCGGCTCCCGCAGCCTTTCCTCATATGCCCTCACCATCTCTGTGGCTCTTTGTGGAACTCAGTCCAGTTTGTCATTGTCTATCTTGTTCTCAAGCCTTGCAAGTACTGAGTTAGGAGGAAAAAATCACTTCAATCTGCCTTATGGCTGTACTCTTGCAAATACAGTCTAGTATGCCACTGGCCTTCGCTGTTGCAGGGAACTCTGGTGACTGACGTTCAGCTTGTGCTCTGCTAATACATGGCATCATTTTCTGCAAAACTGTTTTCCAAGTAGTAGGCCTCCAGCCTGTCTTCTTCCATGAGTTTATTTCTCCTGACTTTGCAATTGCCTTTGCTGGACTTGCTAGGTTGCTGCTAGCCCACTTCTCCAGCCTGTCAAGGTCACTGAATTGGGCATGTATATGGTCAAAGTGGAAGCGTGGGGAAGCTCTCAGTAATTCTTAGGCTTTTATTTTTCATCAAGTGCCATGGCAGAAAATGGTGATGCACAGGCTGAGTATTATCCTTAACTGGACACCTCCAAGTAGGAGACACAGAGGGACTGGGAAAAAAGGTGGTTCTGCCAGCAAGATATGAAGCACTGTCTGCAGCTGGGAATGCAGGGGATTCACCAGTCCCAGAGGTATTGATGCAGATTGCTGAATGAGAGGGTTTCCTCACCTTTATTTTAAAAATACTCTGGGCACTAAAAACTTTCTTTGATGACAATCAAAGAATATATGACTAAATCCGAATAGGGATGCCACTTTCAGTTCTAAAGGCATGTACATACAAAATGAGAAGGAATGTGTTTAATCTGAAAGCTTTCCCTCCTCTTGTTCAGCTATTTTCAGACCGAATTAGAAAGTTTGCAGAAATACATTGCTGAAGTAGGAAAAAAGGGGAATGGTCATAAACCCCAGCAGAATCACTGCACGTGTTGTTATTTGGCCTTTAAATTGTAAATGGCTTGTTTTAAATAGGCCTGGTGCAGATGGTTTCTGCTACAGGTTTATTGATTAAAATAGCTCCTTTTTCATCAGCTCTGCGTTTGTTTCTCCAGAGGCTTTTGCCTTCATGAATAATGTACCCATTTGCTGAAATTTTGTTAGAATTTGTTTGCTGGAGGCTGGCCGTATTTCTCTAGATTCCTAAACCTCAGATGGCTAGGCTTAAAATTGTGAAAGCCCCTGCCCTTCCCTCCTTAGAAATGAATATTCCCTCTTCCACCCTTCCAGTGCTGAATAAATCCAGTGCTTGGAAACAGATGTGAGTGCTCAGCTGTTTAGGGAAGGCTTGTATGATACTGAAGGCTGTCTTGGCTATACTGGGGATTAGATTTTTGCCAGTAGTTGATCCAAAGCCTGTTACAGTGAGTGGAAAGGTGCTAGGGAGCTTTGGATCAAACCATTTACCCGGAGGCAAAGTGCTGTTTTAGGTGGGCATGTCTCATGCCTTCAGTATCATAAGTGTTCCAATTTGCTGGAAGCATATAGTGAATGTATGCTTAGGGGCTTTTTACATTATTATTCAGGGTTTTTTTTATGCATTTCCAGATATCTGTACCTCATTTCCTGGGAGATCCTTGTGCATTTTGTGCTAAATGCAACAGGTACTGCTTTGCTTGTGTAAGAAGTGGTACAATGGGCAGTGTGCAGCTTCCGCTTGCAGACCGAAGCTTGCAAGCACTGTTGTCCCTTCTGAGTAGAGCTTCCCATTCTGCAATGGGAGGAGAGCACTACTTCAGGACCAAGAGTGAAAGGAGGGGTGCAAACAATGGAAAGCAAACAGAGGCGGTAGCATATTTCCTCTTCTCCTCCCTTCTGACCACCTTCCCTTTCATCATAGCCATGCTTGTTTTCCCCTTAACTAGGCACCACAGCAATAGCTCCTAATGAAGCATCTGTCAACTCAGGCCATGGAAAAGTCCGGTTAATGCCTTTGGTGAAAATATTTGAAATTGGGCTTCTCATTCATGTTTATGCATGGGAAAAGAGCACTGTTGAAAGAAGAGCTGATTTAATCTCGTAATTGCCATAGACAATCTGGTGTGTCTGTACTCTCTGTGGGAGGTGGGGAGGTTGATGAGCCTTTCTTCCTTTACAGCAAAGTAAAACCAGAAAAAGGTAACTGTTGATATAAAATAAAAGTTATTCCATTCTGAAATGGTCAAAACCACAATATTGCAGTGCCTGAACCTTTTCCTGGAGGCTTGGGGGGGTTGATTTGTTTTGTTTAACCAAATTATCTTCAGGATTTCATCTGGCAAAATGTTTTGACCCAGGTAGGACCAGAGACCTTGACAGCGTATTAGTTCTTCTGAAGTATCTCTGACTTCTCTATTTTTTTTTAAGGCATGGAGGTTGTGAGAATGATAACTTGCTGCTTTATGACAGCCAAACACACAGCTAGAATCGTACTAGGAGGGCAGCTGACAGAAGCTAGGTAGATTATTACTGTGTGGATATTAGCAGCTGAGAATCCTCTCTTCTCAGGTCACTTGTCTGGCGACTGGTGCTGCCTCAGTATATCACTCACAGTCCTTATGGACCTGAGAGAAAGATGTATGACTGGAAATATGAGCATCCACTGGATTTTTTTGCTGTCAGGAAAATCCCCTATGGCTGTGGAGTGAGCATATGTGGTTTAGAGCAGGTCATTAGACTTTCTTTCCTCCCTTAGAACCTGCCATAAGCATGAGGTAGACCAGATAAGGCATAAAATGCCCAACACTATTAGTGTGGACTTTTCAGCAGCTTCATTTCCTTACATTATAGTTACAAGCAAGACTCCCCTTGGTGTAGTTAGACCAGTACTTGAATGGTTTGGAAAATTCCTCCCCTTCCTGAAGCACATGACCTGAAATCGTAGGAGAATGTTGAAAGTCCTATCCACTCTGCCAAATATTTAGTAGTGGAACAAAGGAAGCTTTATTTATTGTGGTTGAACCTTTGGTATCTCCAATGGTGGAAGCTCTTGTGGAGGCTTTGCTGTGGCTGAGATATTAAAACCCTCTCTTTGTGACTTTGCAGCTACGTTAGAAGGTTTGAGCTCATCCTATTGCATTTCCTCGTGAAATCAGGAACAGGCTCTCCAACTCCTCTGTTAACAACGGGTGAAATGAGCCAACAAGCTCAAACGTTATTAGGGTGATGCAGAGAGATGCACATGTACACATCAAGATGCTGTGATTGTGTAAACATTATTTTCTCGAGATACCAGGCTACGCAGTTCCAAAGGATGCTTAATGAAGCCTTTCAAATGAAAATGCTGCTAGTAACAGTAGTACCTGTTAGATTTCTTACTGTTCAACCACTGGGTTCAAGGAATGCAACAAAGGTACATGGCAGTAGTATGTTGAAAAATAGGTACTAATTTTGGGCACACTAAATATGCACAAACATATTTTTCATCCCTCCCTTCAATGCTTTAATTGAGAAGGCAGCAGTATTGTAATAGTGTCTCTCCTATTGTTGATGCTTTAAGGAACCAATGACATCTGTTTTATCAGGCATAAAGAAGAGCCAGTTTATAGGATAATCTGTACTGTTTATTGTTTCGAATAAAGATCTGAAAGGTGATGAAACTGTGCAATTAAGAAAAAAAACAAAATAATAAGTTCTGTTGGGGGATACTGCATTACCAACGGGTGGAAAGCCAGGATACGTGAGCTAAGGAACCTGGCATGACTCCTGCATGTAAAAATATTTTTAAGTACCTAAAAATTTACACTTCTTGGTATGTCCCATTCTACACTGTTTAACCTTTTAGGAAACACTGTATGTTGAGTTTTGACCTTCTGAAAGGCTTCTGCTGGGGCTTGTGGAGGAAGGCCTGTGACTAACTGGTCAAAGCAGTGGGACAGAGTCCTAGGGAAGCCTGCTAATCCTCTGGGTTACCTGCATTCCTACTGTATTTCCACAGACATGGCTGAAGTGCAAGGGCGGAGCCGGCCTGCTTGGCAGCAAAGCAGCATACAAGTCTAGGATGTTCAGTAGCAATCAGAGGATTTGATGGGACTAGAGGATTAATTAATTCTGATCCATACAGACACATTGGCTTCTTGCACAGTCAGAATCTTAATTAGGCAATCACATTTTTTCCTTTCACAATGACCATTGCTCCAGATGTGCTGTAACTCTTCCCTCTTTCTTTGCAAATCTCTCACTTTTTTAAAACTAAGAATTTGCATACCTCATTAGGAAAGTTTCCTTCTCTTCTTTCCGTCTTTCCCGTTTGCATCTACAAATTTGCATATATGCTTCTGATGTCCTATAATCCCTCAACCTTCATTTTCAGACCCCTGTTATGATATAAGATCATGACTCCTTCCTCAACTCATTTATTCCTGTAAATCCAGAGTTTCTAACCCTTCTTTTCCCTGCCTCCAACCTTCAGCCCCTGCTGATTCAGTTAAATATACATGTGCTTTTTTTCCCTTTGTTTCTTCTTTTCCTTTCACCCCTCTGTGGCTGCTTTTCTTATGTCAGCTTTAATCTGTTTGCTGGCAATAATAACATTGTAAAATCTTTCGTAATTTGTTATTTTTCTACATTGGTGCAAAATTAAATATATCTTGGAAAGGAAGCCTGGGTTGTCCCATTCACTGCAGGAGCAAACTCTTTGTTACCTGGGTGAGAAGGCTATATATGCAGTTGAAAATCTTAGCTGGGGGAGTGCTGAGGCAATAGTCCAATCCACTGTGAGCTGTCAATCTGGCTTAAATAATCAAGACACAACCCAGATTTGCCTGTACAGTTAACTCCAGTTTTGCTAAGCCAAGCTACCACAGCAAAGGCAAAAAAAGGAGGGCAAATACCTTTTTACACTTCTTTATGTTCCTTTGTTGTCGGTGCAGACAAAAACAATGAGGAGTGGGATCCTTAGTGATGGCAGACATGACACAAATCCCTGAAATTCAGTAGGATCCTTCTGTTCATCAGCAGGAGCACTGAGAAGTCCCTCATATTTTATCACACTCATGTTTTATCAGAGGCCTAAGCCACTGGTTAGGGTATCCTGCAAGTCTTGTGTTGCTGCTGTTATATTGCTTTTTATTATACTTACACCTGTCCAGATTTTTTTTTTTAATGTTTTTGTTGCTTTTGTGAAGATGGCATGAATTGTTATTACTTATGACTAGCATTTTATGCTAGCCACTACATTGACTTGAGGTAAGAAAAATGGCCATCTTAATGACTATGAGTTCCTGTGAAGCTGTAATTTTCTCAGCCACCCCTAGATGTGAGGTTTTCTCCTGGCCCACACTTAATTCTGGTCCCTTCAATAAGATCTGGAGGATCAGGACTTTCTCACCAGTAATGTCAGCTATTTCCAACAGTAACAGCAGTAGATAGGTTTTTTTGCCAAGTAACTGCAGAAACTCTTGGCATGAGGGCTTACAGTGCAGCTGACAGCTGCTTTACGGACGTGACTTATGGACAGGTCTCCAGAACCTGCTGCTAGAGTAGATCTCTGCCCCCTTCTGCTCTTTCCTTGTCAGATGTCTTCCAGCCCTCTCTTCTAAGGAATAGAGAAAAAGCCCAAGAATAAAATCTTTCAGTTCCTCCATATCATATTCCCCACAGTGACACTGAACTTTATTTGTGGCCTTTTCATACCAAAGATTGACTAGACTTTGTTGTTTTATTCCAGGTCACCCGTCTCTTCAGAAGATCAAGGTAAGATCTGTTTCATAGATACTAATATCATATTAAAAACGAGACTAAAGACTAGCTAGCTACAAGCTGCGTTTTAACACCATTGTGGTGTAGAATAATTACTTTATAAAAATTAAACTTTGATGTTGCTCAGACATTGTTCACCCCTAGACATCAAATGCTTGTTCATTTAGTTGATTTAGTTGGGGCTGTCAGAATTTAAGCTTGTGTTATTTGTAAAATGAATCTTGCTCAATCAAATGGAACTATTGCAAGGGTTTGCAATTTATTCACACAACTGTGTAGGGTTTTACTTATGGAAAATTATGTGTAGGCTTAAGGACAATATATGCTTTTTATGACCATGAGGTGATCCCTTATGACTATTATAGGAAAGCATCTTTGTAGCAGAGGAGAGTGTATAACACTTCAAAAGGCTTGGACCCATGTTATCTTGGGTTACCACTAAAGTCAGTTTGGTGGCACAATATGGAGTTTAGTGCAGCTACATGGAGCTTCTACATGTAAAAATCTCATGGCTTAAGTAGCAAGCATTGCAGCTTATGGTAATATGCTTGCTCTGAAGGAGACTGAAGCATCTAATCTTTCCCTATGGACTAAAGAGGAAGTTTGCAGTGACCAGCCTGTTAATAAGTTCACCAACTCAGGTGCTTAGAGCTAGGTGGTATAAATACCCCTCTAGAGTACCTTAAGTATGGTTGCATTGGTACTGACATCTGTATGAAAACACACAGCACATGAGGTGGTAATTGCATTGCCACTGTTGCACAAGGAATGGAAAAAAAAGTGGGACTGTAAATGAGAGGAGAAAGTTCACCATATATCTCTGAATTGACAATAATATTTTGGACCACAAAAGAAATAAATACCTACTTTCTTTTGGCATTCAATCTGTATGCAGTTACACAACCAGCAAAATTTATGGAAGATACAATAAGTATTATTCAGGAAAGTTCCAGATGAGGAATAGTAAGGACTGTTGCAAAAGGAGATATAAGGAGGTCTGAGCCTGTAAGTGTGTCACTGAAGTATATTTGCTGGGAGTGTGGAGTGACTAGTTATCAACCTACATAGGCCTTGGCTCCAGCCAAGGTCTTTTTAGTCCAGTACAGCGGCTGTCAAACATACCATCATTAATATATTCTCTTCCATCTCCTTAACATGTCATTTCTTAGTAAAGAAGGTTTTAAAAAAAATCCATAAAAATGGACAAATTTGTCAGACTAAAGATGTATCTAGCCTATCTACTCCATTCCTAGTGTCTGATAGCAGTGGATCCCATGGCAAATAAGAGCACAAGAATGGCAGGTGTATACAGTTTTAATTTCCTGGTGTACCCTATCAGCTTCCTGTGACTTACAGCTCATTGACTTTATGAACCAGTTTTCTTGTTTAAGAGTTTATCTGCTTTTTTACCATGACCAAAGCTTCTTAATATAAAGTACTGGAGACTTGTGAAGTTAATGGTATACCCCATTTCTCCAACCCTCAGAAGAAATTAGAAAACATTATGGTCTAATATACTATTTCGAGACCTGGACTCAAGCTGCTTGTCATAGCATGAGCTTATTAGTGATAGACTGTTCCTGCATTTTCATTTCCCTTGCATTTATTATATTGCTCCATTTTTATCTGTTAATGGAGTAACAGACAGTGTAAATGTATTTCCTTGTGTATCTTTAAACTTTAGTATTTCCTGCTGACATAATGTTTTCTTTTTTCCACCATTTTTATACTGTTCAAGTTTTTCACAAAATCTTCCTGTTTGCCATCTACCATCCACTGCCAGGGTCTGGCTTTCAGGTTTGATAAACATCTCAGAATAACCTCTTCCTTCCCTCTTTCCCTTCCTTTCTTCTTTCTCCCATAAGAAGCCTGCTCTGAAATGCAGAGTGAAAGGCCTATGTTCCCTTCACCAATTAGTGATGTAATAGTGCTAGTTACTAGAAGTTTTGATGGTTTATGACTGTAGAGTATCTAACTAGATTTGTTATCCATGTCAATATTGAGGAGCTTCTCTCAAGCACAAAAGATTTCCCATGCCTCAGTGACTTTTCAGAAAGAGAGGTCCAATACTTCGATTTATTCTCTCCCACTATGCCACATACAGACCATAGTAAATGAGAAGGGTAATAAAAGGAAAATGTGACAAAAATTCTGTAGCACAAGCTCTTTTGAGCCTAGGTGCTTATCAGAGTACTTTATGCATGTGTGAAAGCATCTCAAATTATTCTCGGATCTGAAGTCTCTTATCTAAACAAAAAAGAGAGAGTCCAAGAAAGAGCTGAAAACTTCACTCTGGATTGCCTGTCTTTTATAGTATTTATGCAGACCTCTTCTGGTGTATTTTTCTTGGAGTAGGTATCCAGGAGTCAGTTTTGAGACTCTTATATTCATTAATAATCAGTATTCAACTGTGTGTCTTTTCAAGATGTTAAACATTCCTATGTAGTTTCAGAAGGCAATAATGCTTTGGAGTTCAAATGGGGTAAGATCCAACTGTAGAGTAATGGTACCCTCACTGGCATTGCTCTGTCCTGTCCTGTGTTTCAGCTGCTCCTCTCTGTTACAGGGCACTTTTCCAGTGCTGCTTTTCTGATAATGTGATGTGTTGGCTATTACACTTCCTCTGTTGTGTTGAAGCTTTTGATTTAACTTCCCATTTAGTTACTAATCTTTGTTTTGTCTGCTTTAATCTTCAATCCTAATTTTTTCTTCTACTGTTTCTATGGGGTTTTTTCCTTCCATGATTCCTGTCTTCCTTTTCATATGTCTCTTTCCCTTTGACAATGAAGTTGCATTCTGCATAGCTCCTTGCATCGTGCTGCTCACTTTGGTTTCTGAATGTCCTGCTTTTCCTCCAGTGTGGACTCCCTGCTTCAAGAATTAGTTACAAGCAGTAGCTGTAGCATCTGTAGTTTAGTAACAGAGTTGCTACCAGAATTAGCATCTACTGTGAGTGGCACTTCCATTAATCCCTGACAGGACAATGCATTACACTGCCTTGAAGAGAGAGTGAGGATAAAGCACCATCTGTCTGGGACTGGGCATCCATTGAACAATTGTAACAGAGCACAATGCTCCTTGTTGTGGACACATGTTAAAGGCACATTTATCAGTTACGGAACAGAGCCATTTTAATTGGCACAGAAAAGGAAACAGTACTGCTAGAAAATTTCAAACTTCGAAAGAGAAAAACCAAACCTCTTAAAGATTTTAGAAGGTTTGTGCCTTTGTTCTTGGTACAGGTAGTTAGGAAATACATAACTAAAGAGTGAAATCCATCTTCTCTCTCTTTTTTTTTGTTTCAATTAAAAAACAAACAAACAAAACCAACATAAAAAGAGCAGCCCTAGCCCCCAGACTCCCTAACCAATGGACAAAATGGAACAAGCTAAGTAATTACCAAAGCATAATAGTTTAGACGGGATTAGAGTGATGGCTGTGAAGAATGAAATGGAAGGGCTACCTGTTCAGTCACATGGGCCCTGGAGCAGTTATATGCCCTGCAGCCGTGGAGGACAATGATCTGTCTTTGGGTGTTGAAACAAGCTGAAAGTCAACAACGGGCAACTGGCAGGGCCACAGAAGACCTAGTGGATGTTGTGAGGGAGGGGACAGACAGCTCTTCTGTTAGTGAATGGTACCTCCTGCTGTATTTTCACTTTATAAAAACCCCAGTCTTATGCTCAGGAGGTCTGAAGGTGTTGGAGGTTATTGAAATAAATGATATCCATTGTTTCTAGATCAAATATGGTGCTGTGATGGGAATGCAGACTTCTAATGCATTGTCATTGCCTGATTATCATTAGGTGAATGGTGGAGGTTTACCGAACTTCCTTCATCCAGCACCTTTCAGTACTGCATGGTACATTTTATGTACAATAGATCATGTTCTGCCCACTCTTGTTCACTGCTGGCCTGCAGAAAACTGTCTACATTTTTCCCAATGCTAATGTATTGAATAATCTTATATTTTACATTACCTTTGGTCTAGCTTAATTAATCTGATCTATCTTTACCATTCTTTGGCTACTCTGTGTAACTGAATTGGATGTTCTTCAGTGTCACCTGAGAAACGGAGGGAAATGCTCTTAAAAAGTACTATGAATTCCATTTCCATTTCAGTCTCTGGAAAGAAATACCAGGAAACTCTTGAGTGGTGCTATTAATGTTGTGTGGACATTGAAATGTTTTTTAATAGCAGCTTGGAGGGTGGTGCAGTTCAATACTTGTTTGCCTGACTTCAAACAGAGGAACTTTGCCTTTGGTGGAACTAACCAAGGTTTTAAGTGACTCCTTCTGTGGAGAAGGACCTTGGAGTCCTGGTGGACAACAAGTTATCCATGGAACAGCAATGTGCCCTTGTGGCCAAGAAAGCCAATGGTATCCTGGGGTGCCTTTAGAAGAGTGCGTCCAGCAGATCAACGGAGGTCCTCCTCCCCCTCTACTCTGCCCTAGTGAGACCTCATCTGAGTATTGTGCTCAGTTCTGGGCTCCCTATTTCAAGAGAGACAGAGATCTACTTGAGAGAGTCCAATGGAGGGCTAAGAGGATGATTAGAGGACTGGAACACCTGCCTTATGAGGAAAAGTTGAAAGACCTGGGGCTTTTTAGTCTGGAGAAGAGAAGACAGAGGGGATCTACTTAATGTGTATAAATATATGAGGGCTGGGTGTCAAGAAGAAAGGGGCAACCTCTTTTCACTTATGCCCTGCGATAGGACAAGGGGCAATGGATGCAAGCTAGAGCATAGGAAGTTCCACCTCAACACGAGGAGGAACTTCTTTACTTTGAGGGTTATAGAGCACTTGGAACGGGCTCCCCAGAGAGGTTGTGGATTCTCCTTCTCTGGAGACTTTCCAGACCTGTCTGGATGTGTTCCTGTGTAACCTGCCCTAGATTCTATGGTCCTGCTCAGGCACACTGAGACCAGTGGAAGTGATTTATGGTAAACAGAAGTATATTGTTCTTTATGCAGGTGAGCAACTTGTGGAGTTCCTCATCCTAGAATGCAGTGCATTCAAAAGTTATTAAGGATTTGTGGGAGCAGCAATAAATACTGAGAAAAAAGATCTACTATGGTTACTAAATTTATAAACTGCAGTGGGCTGTGGTCACTCAATGGGCAGAAAACAGTCAGAGGCTGAGTGAGCGCTCGGAAGTATTATACATAGCCTACTTTTCCCTAGACATCTATTATAGCCTCTGTTGAAGTCAAGTGACTGGGTTAGACATACCTGGTGAAGCATTAGCTCCATTCTTACATTCTCATTGTATTCCCCTTTCTGCAGTCCCTTTAACTGGATCTATAATTTCAGGACATTCAGAGAACTTTACCTTAAAGTCTGACCCGAGGCTGCTGCAGTTAAAGCCCTGAGCGACATCCTACCAACTATTCCATTTTGTTTCATCTACCCAACAAAAAGTTACCATCCCTACAGCGGTTATAGTAAAACAAATAATGAAGAAAGTTCTGCACTGTCAATGGTAAAATGAAATCAGTGTTGATTTACATTATTATGCCAGGCTATAAACATATAAACTGACATTGTTCAGACACTCTTTCCCCTACTTGATCAGGCAGTATTCCCATGGACACAGGGCAGATACCCAGCTCAACAACTTCTTAAATCAATTGATATATTACTTATGTATGCTTGAATCGACATTAAAAAAGTGCAATATTTATAATTAAATTAAGTAAAGTTTAATTCTATTTGTTATATAATAGTATATTTTTACTGACAGGATTTCTATGAAGCTGTTAGAAAGCAACTCGGTAATGTACCCTTTCTGAATAGACTTTCTTCAATGCTGGGCAGGCATGTTGGTAGAATAACAACAATGGTGGTAAATGTACGATCACCAGGCACCAGTTTCTTCTTAGTCAAGCCTTGAGATAAGAGTACTCCCTCATGAGAAAGCCCTGCATGTCTCTCTGATTTTAACACTGTTGCTCATACTCCTTATCCTGAAGCAATGTTTTTCTCTGCCTTGTATGATCATACCATTTTCCAGTTCTCTTATGCCTCTATCAGTTCTTTTGGCTTGTTCTTAGAGAAAATCCCTCACATTCTGCCTAACTTTCTCTGGGAACTTCCACAGTGTGCAAGTATTGTTCCTTTTTCTTCCACCCCACCCCCCCCAAACCTCACCATCTAGTCCCTTTTGATACCAAACACACATAATACCACTTACTGAACAGTTCAAACTGAGCATGATTGAAATAACTCCTTAGCTCCAGAAATATTTCTACTATGCCTTTTTGATACTGTGACTACAACTGCTACTCTGTCAATCACTTGAACTTCTAACATCATTTTTCATGTTTGATTTCTGAAATCCAGACTAACTCTAATTTTCTCATGTTTGTTCTGCATGCAGCATTAATCTTTACCTGCCCATGCACGCAGCCAAAGTTCTAGTCCTACTTGCTGAGCATCTTGCTTACTGAGTATGCAACAGAAGTAGCCTTGGTTTGCTATGAAATGCTGCTGTGCATAGCATTTCCCTACCCTTTGATCATGCACTGCTTTGTTTACAGTTTGCTTGTGACTCCTCTTCACTGTCAAATTTATGTTATTTGTTTTGTGTTCATAATCTAATCCCACTTTATCTCTCCTTCAGAAACAAGAGATTCTCTCCCGCTTCTAATCAGCCACTGACAATATCCTCCGTCACCCACTTGATTCATTCTCAAGCATTTACTTTCATGTTGTTCAATCTTGGAAGAAACACTCCAAAGTAACATCATTGCTTTCCTTCAAGTCTCTTCTCCGAATCCGTCTTTTGACGTTATGCTTATAAAAATACTTCATTTAAATAAGCTATAATAACACTAAGATTGTTGCCTATCAATATTGTTTTATTTCCTTTTCTTCATGTGCTGTTTATCTTCTTACTTGTCTCCTGCATGAATTTTTATGCAGCATACTTTTGGCTGGTGTTTGTAGAGCACTTCATAAATTGAGGTCAGTCTTCTAGCTTCTGGGTCCTAGTATAATATGAACATAATTGCAGTAATAACAACAACCTCAGGTTCCTCACAATTTTTATAATCTTGCCTTTTAACATATGCACGGATTTGTAATATCTGCTCCATTTTCATAGCAGTTGAGTGACTAGAATCATAGAAGTGTAGAAGCATCATAGAAGCATAGAATGGTTTGGGTTGGAAGGCTCCTTTAAAGGTCAGCTATCCCAATTCCCCTGCAGTGAGAAGGGTCATCTTCAACTAGATCAGGTTGCTCAGAGCCCCGTCCAAACTGACTCTGTATGTTTGCAGGGATGGGGCAACTACCACCTCTCTGGGCAATTGGTGCCAGTGTTTCACCACCCTCACTGTAAAAAAATTCTTCCTTATATCTAGTCTAAACCTATCCTTTTTTATTTTAAACCCATTACCCCTTGTACTGTTGCAATAGGCCCTGCTGCATAGAGTATCTAAGACACAGCTGTCAAGAGGATGGAGCTGGTTTTTTTTCAGTGGTGCCCAGTGACAGGACAAGAGGCAATATGTACAAACTAGAAAACAAGAAGTTCTACCTAAAGGTAAGAAAAAAATCTTTACTTTGAGTCTGACAAGAGTACTGGAACAGGCTGCCCAGAGGGCTTGTGGAGTATCCTCTGGAGACTTTCAGATCCTGCCTGGACATATTCTTGTGCAGCTTGATCTAGGTGAATCTGCTTTAGCGGGAGGGTTGGACTAGGTGATCTCCAGAGGTCTCTTCCAGCCCCCACCATTCTGTGATTCTGGACTGCAGGCACACATTGCCAGCTCATGTCCAGCTTTTCATCTACTGGTACTCCTAAGTCCTTCTCCACACACATCCACCATCCTTCTCAATCACATCATCCCCTAGCCTGCACTGACACAGGGTATTGCTCTGATCCAGGTGCAGGACCTTGCACTTGGCCCTGTTGAACCTCATGAGGTTTATATGGGCTCACTTTTCAAGCTTGTCCAGGTCCCTATGGGTGGCATCCTGTCCCGTGGGCATGTCAGCCAAGCCACCACTCAGCTTGATGTCATCTGTAAACTTGCTGAGCAGGCACCCAGTCATACTGTCTATGACATTGATGAAGATATTAAACAGCACTGGTCCCAGTACAGACCCTTGAGGGACACAACTTGTCACCAGTCTCCATCTGGACATCGAGCCACTAACCACTGCCCTCTGGATGCAACCATCCAACCAATTCCTTACCCATTGAACAGTCCACTCATAAAATCTGTATCTCTCCAATTTAGAGAGAAACATGTTGTGGGGGACCAAGTCAAAGGCCTTGCAGAAGTCCAGATAGATGACATCTGTAGCTCTTCCCTTGTCTACTGATTTAGTCATTCCATCATAGAAGCCACTTGTTTAGTCAGGCAGTACTTGCCCTTGGGGAAGCCATGCCAGCTGTCTCAAATCACGTCCATGTCCTCCATGTGCCTTAGCATAGCTTCTAGGAAGATCTGTTGCATCACCTTGCCAGACACAGAGTTGAGGGTGACAGGTTGGTAGTTCCCAAGGTCCTTCTTTCTACCTTTTTTTAAAAGGAGTGCAATGTTTCCTGTTTTACAGTCACCATGGACTTCACCTGATTGCTATGAGTTTTCAAATATTATGGAGAGCTTGGCAATTACATCAGCCAATAACTCTCAGGAATCAGGGATGCATCTCATCAGGTCTCATAGACTTGTGCATGTTCATCTGATCACCTCTTACAGTGGGAGGCACTTTGCCCCCCTGCTCCCTGTCTTGAGGTCCATTGACTTGGGAAGTGTGAGAAGAGAGATTGCCAGAGAAGACTGAGTAAAAAATGTACCTCAGTCACAGACAGAATGTGGTATATGCTTTTCTTCACAACACTGTTGTTATTATGACTAATATAGAATAAACTGAAGCATGAAGAGACAAAGGATAACATTCACAGCATCTGCTTTTCAACACGGGATAGTACTTAGGTAGAATGTAAACATTAAGGTTTAAGGAGAGCAATTTCATTAAT
This sequence comes from Coracias cyanogaster, assembly GCA_033124195.1. Classification (NCBI taxonomy): domain Eukaryota; kingdom Metazoa; phylum Chordata; class Aves; order Coraciiformes; family Coraciidae; genus Coracias; species Coracias cyanogaster. The sequence continues at coordinate 52,405 of JAVSBS010027755.1, forward strand.
CAACTTTGGAGAACAAAGTTCTGTCAGCATCTTTGTTTTGGACTACAAAAACCTATAGATGCCCACGCGCTCAGATCCTAGGCTGAATAGCTAGGTATTAAGCACCACTGAAACCTGGAATTAATTGAGAGAAATTTTAAGTTCCTTAAGCACATTAGTTGTACTTCCATTCCTGGAGTTGCCCAATCTTTTTGCTGTACTTGTACTTTGGTTAATGCAAACCAATAATCTTTTGAAAAGCAGTCAATGACTGTATTTGTTTCCACATGATAACACTTGCCAAGGAGGAGCTGTTGTCATGGGCAAGACCTTTATAATATTCCAGGAGCTATCATCTCATCATAAGGATGCACAAACCTAAATACCCTACTTCCCAGAAGTACACTCCTGAGGTACTGAGGTAGTTCGGGGAAATAAAAGATAAAAAGAAGTTTGAAGGTGGGCATCTGGGAGCACAAAATCCTGGGGATAGGAAAATAACTCTATCTCCAAACTGAGAAAGCGCCATACTTCTAGGACAGGAAGAAGGAACCCTTAAAATGCACTGATCACAGTGACCTCCATTTAAATGAACTCAGGAAAAAATGTAATATATAGACACAATTTTGAATATTTATTAGCTTCCAAGAATCATGAACTAAAGGTTTTGTCTCATTTTACATTCTTTTTCCCCTCAAGTTTCACTATGATGCCTCTGCAGTGAAAAACTGTATTTCTGTAAACAATATTGGGGTTGTGGCTGTTATCATTTCACACAAGACCCCTCTTGCAGAAAGAGCTTTGGAGAATATTGGACTATTTTTTTAAGCACCTTTGACAGACTGCCCTGCTGAGTCAAAAGATTTCAAGGTACATTAACTTTAACAAAAGAGTGTCCGTGCCATAAGCCCCCATTTCGTTTCAAAATAACGATAGCTGCTTTAAAAGCATATATATAACTTAACCCAACTCCTTTATTTATTATTATTATTGTTTATTTAGAAGGTCCCTCAAGCAAGTCCAGATAGAGGTTGATAGGATGGGATTTGCAGGAACAGGGAGTTTCAATTTTGCTTTGAATTCAACATAATTGAGACTGTGGCATTTGAAAAGGTGCAGTCTGCAGATTAGATCATGTAGTTTCCCACCCATTACTGACTCTCCTCCTCGCAGTGCATGATGTGCTCTGCCTCATACACACATTCTATTTCATTCTGCAGATAATCAAGGGCAAACTTTAGAAGCTCAGGAAAAGGCTTTTTCACAGCACATGAATTGCATCTTCAGTCTTTGCATGCCAGAGGATTCTTCAATTTGTTCCGTGGAGATCTGTTTTCTGTGTTATTCTGGGATTCTTCTAAGTATGTGTTCTACTAGGGAAGAAGAAATTTCTATTACTGTGCTCTGAATCCATTACTCTTTTAACTCTGAGAATTAGTTAAGCTGGGTATAGTTAAAAAGAGAAGAAAAAAAAAATCAATACTGTGTGATCTTTCACTAAACTGATGTGTTTTTATGTATTAGTATTAATAACTTCTTACCTCTTTAAACTTTACTGAAACACAAGCTTTTTCCCCCCTTGCTCTGAGTTTCATACAAATTTATGGCTTTGTGTACTGTTACTGACTTCCTGGGGCTTCACATATGTGCAGAAGTGAAGCTTCAGTAGTCTGCTGTAATATCACAACAGTTTTTAGATTGAATAAGTGTACTTGGGTCTATGTCCAGAATGTTCCAAGAGGAAGGACTTGAAAATTATGACATTTTAGAAGAGTAAATTTTTTTGTACTCAGTCTCTCTTTGCTCTGTATCATTGGATCATAAGACATCATTCCAATTTACTTGGAAATTGAGCAGACACTTGTAGTAGTGTAAACTGGCTGTAAAATACTCCCAAATCAAAATAGCAGTTTTATACTCATTTTGCTTGGTTGAGCAAATATGATCACAGTTGTCTGATATCCTACACACGTCCAGCATTCCTGCTCACAACAACTCTTCCTACTTTATGATAAGCATGGAGTTTAAGTAGCTTGTGGCTACATCTATATTATAAACATGTGCAAGTGCTTCTTTTCTGGACCAGAGGCCACATGGCCAGGTCTGTATACTTTTGAACTTTCTAAAGCACGGTGGACACATCCAAACCATTTACTAAGAGTTATCCTTTGACTGTGCTAGCTCCCAAACCACCCCTGGAAATTTTGGAGACGGTGCTAGTTGGCCAAACACCATACTAAAAATTTAACACTAGAAAGAACCAGATCCAAAGCTCTGGGACATATTCTGGTATTTTTAACTAGTAAACTGAGTTTTGGCTCTACTAACTCAATTAATATGATAATCTCTTTTTCATCAAAAAAGGATCTCTACTAAGCCATAGCTACTTCTCATTCTTTGGTTTCTTACCTTACATCTCACTATTTTGATCTTCATTATGGTTGCTATGGTCTCTTGGTCTCTTGTTTGTGTCTGTTGCCTTATATTTTCCTGACAATTCTTCTGTGGCCTAATTGATTAGAAAAGCCGTGTGTTACATACACCATATGTTTGGCTAGTGGGTTATCTTAGGATATTCCCTTCAGACTTTAAAAGTGTTTTACTTAACCTGCTCTAAAAGCAAAAATGTTTCCTTCCATGATCTATTTTATTAGTGCACTTTAGTTCTTTCCCTAATACTGACCCATGAACTGTCTTTTCTGGTCTATTTGAGCTTTTCTGTGTACACTTCTCTAGTAAAAAATGAATAGAAACAGCAATAACCAATTAATATCTAGTCAATTGCAAATCCAAAGTTGCTTCACCTTGTCAGAAATTAATCACAGAAGAATTAAATTGTAAAATAAGGCAAAATCTTTGCTGACTGTGCTGGGATTATTTTTAATCTAAATTGATTGTCCACCAGCTTGCCAGAAAGACACCTACCAATATTCACAGAGAAAACTCTCCTGCAGAGGTGGTGCTTTGCAATGCTTACCTTGTAAATAGGGATGAAAGTCTAACGTTTACATACATAATTTTTCCCCTATGTCCCTCATAAGTCACAAACTCTAATGCAAACTATATTCTTAGTTCATACTAAAGCTCATATCTTCATAAACAGAAGCTGAGAAGATCACATATACTAATGGCTTACATTTACTTCAAGGTTTATTTAAACTGCTTAATTCAAAAGAATGTACATAACCACGTTCAAAGCAGGTTAGCAAAGTTAGCCACACAGCTTTGCTGTGTGACTACACACAGGTGTATTACTAAATATTCTCGAGACATAGCTTTCAAACCAAGATGTGGAATTTAATTGCAGTAGGTCAGATAAGGGTTGGCACTAAAACAGAAAAATATCCTTCATCTAGATTCAAATTTGCTGACAAAGCCACAACAACCTTTTGTCAGCTCACATACTATTACACCCCAATTCTGTTTCCTCTTTTGTTTTTTCCAGTTTTTATACACTTACCTAAAGTCTCTTAATGCCTCTTCTTAAATACTTAGATAACAATGGTCATCCAGCGGCAACAATGACAGCAGGTCGTACATTTACAATGGAATTTTTTACTTATGTACCCTTGACAACAGCAATGGATGTCATTTGTATGATATGTACCATGGGCTATAAATGTATCATATGAATCATACGTGTCATAGTTGCTGTGAACAGAAGCTAAAATCCCAAGCTAATGCTGGTGAGTCAGAATTGGGCAATGAACGCTTCCTCAGAACCATGAAACTGATTTTTTTTTTTACAGATCTTTTTTCTAAATAACAACCTGATGTACAAAGTGCTGATTTTGGGGGTGTTCAAAGAACAGATCCACATCTAAAGGCTTGTGGTTCAGATTTGTCTCTAATTAAGAAGTGTCCTGAAGTGAACAAAGGGCCACACAGTAGGAAATATATGCTTGCAGACACCAATTCACACCTGTTAATGATTAGTTTGCAGACACTACCAGATGTGCTATTTATCTGATGATCAGAGTAATTGAAATGAATTGCTCTGAATCTGTCATGTGAAATTGTCCCAGTTAAGTAGATGTGCTGTTTCTCCTCTGTTTTCTTATGGAAGAAATGGAGCTGATTTATTTTTTCTTTTTAACACTGTCCTTTACTCTTTACATGGTGCTCCCACAAAGACTGAGCTGCATGCCATGCCCACCTCCTCCAAAAAAAGACAGTTAATGTAGCTGTGCCTAAAGTTTATTTGAATAAAGTCTGACCATGGATAAGAGTTCACAAAGGCATTGGCTAGGGGTAAAAACAGGTCATGATTTTTATCACAGTTCAGTGCTCAAAATGCACAGTTTATCTGCAGTTCAGTGCTTACAAGGTCAAAAAGTGAAACCCTATGCATGGAGGGTTGCAAACTTTTTGAACTCACTGCCAAAACAATACAGTGGTAGTAGACAGTATCAGCATACCCCCCAAACATGAACAAGTGAAAAAATGACTTAATGTGAGTAAAGGGAGACTACAAAGGGAATGGATGCAGAAAGCAGCCAGGTTCATCTGCTTTCCCTCCTTTTGCCACCGTTGGAGACATGGGCATAGCATTGATCAGACCCAGAGAGCTTCTCTGTTTTCGTGGCATGGCATGTTATCAAGCTTACTCCCTTTCCAAGAGACCTAAAACCAGATATAGTATCAAAACCTCTGTGACTACTGAGGCATGGTCTGGGAAAAGACAAATAGGCAAATAGGGGGAAGGCCGTTCTGACTTTTTGGTTGCCTACACCTATACGACAGAACGATCACAAATTCAGCGTGTGTTTCGTGCTGCAAAGTCCATAAGTAGAAAGGAGGCTCACATAGGCTGAATTGTATATATAATCTGGGCAAACATAAAAAGGATGTCACTCAGCATAGTATAACACAGTGGTATGGATTCCATTCTTTGTTGTGGTGCAAGGTTTATTTTTATACATTGCTCCAGGTCTGGTGATGCCTTTGATTTAGACTGTGTCGGTTTTTCTAGCTTTTTGCAATTTTATATTTTTCCTACTATCCAGGTAATCTTTCATAGTTTGTCTGTGTCAGATTTAAGTTTCTTTATATTTCCAGCACAGCTTAAAGAATACTAGTCCTGGTTTGCCAAGGAAAAAAGAAAAAAAGAAGCATGGAAAATCTAATCGGAGAGATCAGAGAACCAACACTAAGAATGGACCAGAAACAGAGGCATTAAGAGGCTTTCAAGCTATGGTTTCCTGTAGATTTTCTCGGGGACTGTGCACATTGAAAGTTCTAGCTGCAGTCTTAATGGTAATAACTTCTAGTTCAGTTTCCTGCAACCTCTTGCCAGAAATACTTGTCTGGTTCTATTTCTAGGCTTACAACTCCACGTCTGCAATTGAATTTCCCTCAAGCTCATGACCCCATGTCTTACATGAGGTCGCTACACTTCATTTAGGAAGGTCACTGTTCCTATCTGAACAAGAACAAAGGAAGTTTGCTCTCAATTTTGGTGTATTTTTTCCCGAATACTGCACTTCCAGCACTATTTATATGTTACTTAATGATCTCCATTGTACTACTGGGAAGATGAGGCTCACGTGACCTGTTTAAGCTGTTTAAGCAGCAAGAGTGTAAGAGTTGTAAGGAGAGCAGAAATCTGCTAGCTCCCTGTGCAGTGTGCTGTCCACTGGACCATGAGCAGTAGTTGGCAGACATAACTAACAGTGTTCAGCTTTCTGTTAGTGAAGGCTTATTAAAAATTCTAATGATTAGTGTTTTTGTCTCAGGTTATTTATCTTATTCTCCCTCTCTCACTCTGAATGCTGGAAGGAGGTAGTCAGCATCATTACACCGCAGACAATTGAGTTGATTGTTTTTTTCATAATAGCATTTGAGAACAGAGTTGTGTAATTTTCAGTAGGCGACAGAATAGACAGAAGAAAAAGCGAGTGCTTTAAATAGAATTACTACAATGCTGCTTGCAAAATGTTCTTCATTAACCCTTAATATACAGCTCACGCTCAGCTATTGGCATAAATTTATTCGTTTAAGTTAGCAGTTTTCCATCCCTAGCCTTTACCACATGGACGTTCCTGTCCTCTCTCATTCTGTGTTTCCCTTTCTTAATTAGACTATGGTGAGTTGTTACTTGAGCTGTGCCTGTTTGTTTCTCACTGACATCTTTCTTTTTTGACATCACTCACAAGTACATTCTTTGTTTTCTATATATTTCCTTCTCCTCTTTCTTCTGCAATTTTTCTTTCTTCAGCATATGCTATCTATCTGTTCAGAGATGTATTAAAACTAGTGTTAAGCTTTAGAAATATTTGCTTTTAGAAGAGTCCACTGTCTTTTGCTGAGGTAGGCTAGATACTTCAGTATTCCTCAGAAATGTGCTTCCTAAATCCACCAGTTATACACCTTCCACAACCGTTTTAGTTTTCCCACTGCCCAATTAATGTTACCTTCAAACAAATTTTCTTAATGTTAGATTTAAGTCTCCCTTGTTGCCACTGAAATCCATTGCTTCCTAATATCTCAACAGGCAATAGAAACTACATAAATGTGTTTGCAAACAAAACAAGTTAGGAACCTCTCTCTGGCCCAAAGGTCAATGGGTGCTGCGTAGATTGCACCCACATTGCTGGAACTTCCTTACTTCCCAAAACGAACTCCTCCAAATAGGCTGCTGGAAATGGTCCATGGTATGTACACACAAGTGTCCACAAACACACAAGGACTTGAGGTGGGCCCTAGCCAAAACTGTGCAATGCATCAGGGTAAAAATTGAACACTGTGGACAGCAAAGTGCCAGTGCTCAGCCTGTGCCTTGGTCTTGTTTAGTTTATTTCTATAGATGTTCCAGGAAAGAGTATATTCTTGGGGCGCAGCAAGAGCAGATTTGCTCCAGGAAGGAGGAAGGGCTAGGAGCTGAGGACCACCACAACAGAGGCAGTGTCATCACTGACTGGACATAGTCTCACAGCATCTGAGCAGGGCCAGGCTCATGATACAAACAAGACTCAGGGCCAGGACCCATGCCAGGGCATGGGAGCAGGGGCAACAAGAGGCATGCTGACACAGCTAGCTCTGAATTAAAATTACCCTAGCACATAGGTAAGTGTGCCGCAGAGAATTCACGCCTTTTACCTTTTGCCCCAGGTATGGGAAGTGACAGAAGCATGGAGATCACAAAGTAGTAGATGTTGTTGCACTGTTTCTTGTGCACATATTTGTTTGCTATTTGTTGCCCTATATTCTGACCAGCCAGACTCGGTATGTTTCGAGTTACCTGTTATTCTCTCCAAAGCACACATCCTCTATACACACTTCTTAACTGAAAGCAGGGCTCAGCTGACTCATTTAGGGAAGTCACAATTCACTTCCCCATGAAAAAAATAGATCTCTCTTGGTTGTCTAGGAATTTTAAGCAACCTGCAGTGTGTGACAATGAAACTCACTTCCTTTACCAACAATTTTCCCCAGATTTCAAAATGACTGCCATTATTTCAAGAAGCATATAAACACGAATAACAATAAACCCTGCATATAATTTCCTTCTTGAGTTTCATCTGCCTTCTTGGGTTGCAATCAAACCTTCTATGGACATATTCTTGCTTTGAAAGTCTGTTCATATACATTTTCCACTCCTACACAACACTTGTTGTGTATCTTTGTGTTTCCTTAGTTTATAACCCCCCCTCCTCTCTCTTAAAATCCTTAGCTGATGTCTGATAATTTTCTTTCTACAAATACTAGTCCACTACAAAAATTTAAAATAGAATTGGTTTTCTTTTCCTTCAAAAATCTCAGTAGTATAATTATTGTCCAGTAAGTGTAACATAACTCGTCACTGAGCTCAATCTTTTGCCATAGTATCAAGTACATTGGAAAAAGGTAAGATACTGTAAGCAGACTGTATGCTTAGTCTGGAAAAAGCTTAAAAAATGTCATAATTTTATGACTTCGTGTCATGACTAGAATTTGTAATATGTCAGAAAATTTCATAAATATTCACCATAAAGTGGGTGACATGGTACTATTTTGGTAATTCATTAGTGTTACAGACTTGCGTTGCAGTTCATCCTAGCAATCACCCAAATCATCTCAGTACTGAAGCTGTCTCTGAGGCTCAGACACCCTGACTTTCTCTTCCACTTATGAGGAGGGCAGAGATCAGACCCTTTGTCCTACATTATTCTCTCAAGACTCCTCATTACTTTCTGTTCTACTCATTACTGTCATTACAGGCCATTTTCCCACTCTCTAGATACTTAAAATAATCTCTAAATAACCTTTCTTTGAAAACATGCCAAACCCAAGTACATAAAAACACAAGAGTGATTTAAAATCATGGGATTTTGACTAGAAGCATGGGAGACTGTATGACAAGAGATGGTACAATCAAAATTGAGCTCTATTTAGATTACTGCTCTTCTGATCTCAATACAATTTATTCCTATGTGCTGTGTACATACTGCTAGGTTATTTGAAGAAACTCATTTGCACACCCACAAAGGAGTTCAGAGAGACAATGAGAGGAGGGGGACCTCAAATGATGCTGTGCCAGGCTACTTCCAGGCCCATCACTGGGACCATTAGCCCACCATAGGGGTCATTAACGAACCAAAGGCTCATCTGCTCAAGCCCAGAGGAGCACAGAAACACAATGCCAGGCGGGAACACAAATTACATTCTCCCAAGCAATGGCTACCCAGTAGGGATTCCTCCCAGCATTGTCCCAGAAGAACCGACAGCCCTAATGTCCAGGCATGAAACCCATCACCACAGGTCCCTAGGAGCAGCTCTCCAGATCACTTTTCAGAATATGGAGGTTGCTGCCTAGGGGTGGAACATATTATAGGATTCAGGAAAAAGTTGTTCTGTATCTTACTTATTATGGGGTATTTAGAGGAGGAACCAAAGGCAGAACAAGGAAGGGGTTTATTTGATTTTGAAAGGAACAAAAGTGGGAAAATAGAAGGGCAAGGAGGTGAAAAGGGTTGGGCACATGTAAATAGTTTGCTGGTGGGTGTGCTGCTCTGCCCGTGCCCTGCATCTGATGAGAACAGTCTGCCCTATCTTCTTATTACACTCCCTTCAGGCTATTTTGTGAGTGAGGACTCCATGTTGTGTGCACACATGTATACGGGTGTCTCATTGCAGCAACTGGAGTCAGATGACAAGCTGAATGATTTGTGTGTCCATGGTGCCAGTGAGTGGAAGGAGCACAAGGATGCAAGCACTACTGAAGGTCAAACTTGACTAGTCAGTGAGTAGGTGAAGTGGCATGGGAGCCAGGGGGCTGAGTGAGTCTCTAAGGGACAGCTCTGAGTTTGAAAGTGCCTGTGTACAGGCAGACAGGGAGACTGGGATCCAGGGGACAGATACTGGTTAGAGTGCCTGAGTTCAGCTACTTGAGGGATCCTGCATACATATTGTACAACTCTGTATATTTTCACAAGTGGATTTCCATCCTACCCAGCCAGAGAGGGGAGCAAGATGAGACAGTTGTTGGTCATGCTGTTGCCTGGGTACACTGTGTGCGTACCTGTGTGGCTAACCATGTGTATATGTGTATAGAGGAAATGGCCTCTGGTATATTTACCTTTAACATACACCTGTGCAGATATATATGTATCAATTATATATACTGATACTTTTTCTCCATGCAGGAATGTGAATTTTGGAGAAGCAAATGCATCATACAGAATCACTTGTCCCTGGAATGAACTGATAATGGTTGTGTTGAGTGATGTCTGCCTGCCAGATGAAGTTGAGGGACAGAGGGTTATATACCAGGCTCTTGTTCGTAGCATTATGTCAGCCTGTTATCATAGTAACAGGAAGATTTGTACAAGGAAGCAACCTTCACTTAATCTTTGCTTTTTTATAACATTTTAGGGGCTGATTTTTCCCTTTTGCTAGCTTTTTGCCATCTTTGTGCAACCACAAGAGCAGGAGTATATGCATATTTTAATGTAGACTGAGCTTCTCCCATAATCTCATAACTCCAGGAGGATTTAACATAATTCTCAGTGATTATTTCCAGTGCCTGTCTTTGCAGGTGGTCATTGATTTCCTGAGCTTCAGCAGAGTGAAATTGATGCCTAGCCTACAAAGTAAAAGGTTTACTGGAATAGATATGTCTCTCAGCACAGCTAATACCGGCAAGCACTCTATTATGGATGCAGTTCTATTGTGGACGAGAAAAGTAAAAGGTTTTCATCCAGTTTGGGTTTTTTTGGGGACTACAACACTGGTAGGCTTTTTTCTGACATTGAGATGGTATTCAAAATTTTACCCTTAAATGATATTGCTAAGTTTTTGTCATAAATCTGGTTTGATTTTTCTCAGTGTCTCCTTTCCCCATATAGAGCTGGAAAACACCAATGAGAGCTAACAAGTTGGCTTTAAACCTGCAAAAAGCAAGGCAGCAGTGTTCTCTGCTTCTGGAGAAGACAAGCAGAACAGCGATTTAGCCTTGGCCTGAGTGTGGAAAGATTTCTCCAAATGCATGCCACCAGGCTCCTGGATTTTAAACAGAGATTTAAGGCTTCTGTACCTTGGGAAGCTGTGCAGATCTCCCAAGTGTCTTTTTTTTCTCAATAAGATGGCACTGTGACAGGCAACATGACAAGGGCACAGTGGGTGATGTGAGACAGGAGGAAATACCACTCAAGACGTCATCTGAGAAGCTGAGCCCTTTGAAGGAAGGGATCCTGTTCATCTGGCCGAAGGACCAGCAGCAGCACAGTGCTGTGACCTCTCCAGCTTCATGTTTCTACACAGAAAGGATCAACCTTAGGAGCCTTGAAAAGTTTTATCATGCTAAAGTGTAAATTTAAAGTGTAGTAACTATTTCTGCCACACTCCCAATGTGGACATTGGTAGAAAGAAGTGTCATCATGATGAAGACAACTCTGATTATTGATCCTAACCCTTAGCAGGCATTTGCCTGGGATAGCTGCTGACTTGTTCTGGTCAAATATCACTGATATAGATAAACCCGGTCATAATGTCATATGTAATTTATCCTGCTATGGCTTAAATTAAGAATTGTTATATATATTAGGAGATGTGAAAATAGCAAACACATAAGTTTTATCCTTACATAAACATTCAGGGCAAATCTGTCCTCAGAAATAATTAAGAATGTTATGAAGAAACCACATTGGGAGAGTTATTAAGGGTATTGTGTGGATTAAATGCCTCTACTATGTCTGAGCCATTCGATCTTTCTGTAGTGCAAAACAGCTACCCAACAGAAGAGTTAATGATTTAGGTCTACATAAAATCTTGGGCTCATAGCTCATTGAGTCTGTGGGGAAGAAAAGCTGGGGAAAGCATAATAGAAGGCCTGGCATTGCTCCTGGATGCAGAGTGTACCTGAGCTAGCTTTTAATCCTCTTGCTTGAGAATTGCTGGCAGGACATCTGTGACCACAGAGCCCACAGAATGGGTTCACTGTACTTGTACTGATTTTTTGTGTCAAGCTGAATGTCCACGTTACAGCTGTTATGCTCACAATTGCAAACTAGTTCTAATACATCTGTGCAAGCTATGCCATGTCTCAGCTACAGTCCTGGAGAGTTTGCAAGATGCTATCTTTTAAGTTAAGGCCATGGTGCACTGCTAGAGCGTTTTACTTTGTTTTGAATGTTCTTTTGTTTTTCTGAGCAGATATGTATGTACACCTACTATTTAAAGAATCAGAAAGCCTGTAAAACTTTTAGGTTCGAAAAGTGGAACTAAAACCAGACCTAACTCTATGACGGTACATTCTCTTTAAAATAAAAATTCTGCCTGGAAAGTTGTAAAATCTGCATGTACTTGTCACCATGTCAATGGTTCTCAAATTATTTTTTTTTTGCCAGTGAAGAACACAGTGTACACATAAAGCACTAAAAGCACTATATGACAGGTGAAGATGCAAATGCTATGCTTTTTTTGGTAGACCATTTGCTGTGATTTTTTTTTAACCAATACTGTATGGATCTAAGTTGGGAAATTCACTGCATTATACTGTACTCAGGTTTATTTTTTAATAAAAAATAGAAACAAGATTCTATAGCACTATATCCATTAAGTGTCCAATGAAAAATCAATAGCAACAGGGTACCTTGTTCCAAGAATTGCTTTTAGAAATTCTACCCAAGGGATATTTGTGAGAGGTAGGCTTAGTGTCTTAACTCCCACAAAGTCTGTAATTCCAGCCTGTTTCTTCTTGTTTGGTATTCATTGCAATACCTATAAAAAACTTAGTAAAGTATGCCCATAAAAATGTAGTAAAGTTTTATGAGCATTTCAATAAATACAAAACAAGAAGAATCTGCGGACCATCTCCCACACGTACAGTAAAGAGACCAAGAAAAAGCATCGATAGCAGGTTGTAAATAAATGACATTCTTCAGCACACACATTAAGAAGCATTATGTTTGTTACAGTACTGTAATGCACTGGATATATGTAGTTGATTCTCCTATTTGTACTACTGTAAACCAAGAGTTTACTTAGCTAAGTTCAAGGTGAGGGATTTGCATCCTTTTGAATGCCTATGTGTGAAAAGAAGAATCTGTTCCTTGATGTATACATGTATTTTCTGAAAATAAATAGATTTTTATGAGAATAAAAGCAATAAAACTTTCTATACATAGAATCCATATCTCTACAGTTAGAGTCATATAGATATTAAATTAGCAAATGAAGTTTTAGGACAGATTTGATAACCCCAGAAAACCAGACAGTGGCAAATTGTCCATTTTTCTTATCAACAAAGAAACATAACCTAAGATGTTTTGCCTTCCCTATTAAAATATCTTTGCACAGCCTGTTAGCTGTAGGATAATTTTTAGACACTTCTGAGCAGTCAGTCATTTAAAGTAAGGTACCTATAGTTCCTTTTCTGTTAGTTTTAGGCCTTGTTCAGTGTTTCCTACATTATATAAAGTATTCTGCTCTTTTTCAGAACACCGTTATTTGAATCTTCAAACTAGATTTTGGCTGTGTACCCAAGAAAGCAAAATAGTTGCTCATGGGAATGTATACATAATCTTCAATTCATTTAGTCAATCAGTTTATTATATTTCAGATTTTCTCTGGGCAGCACAGATAAAATGAACACTTAAAGAACAAATACAAATGCAGGGGGCTAAAAGTACATGCAGAAATGCATAAGGGATGTTAAATTTGAATGACAAAAAGCAGTGTTATGCAAAGACAATACTTATACACTGTTGAGAACCATTTTGCAACCTACTTGAAACCTGAAAGTTTTCTTTTTTTTTTTGCCAAACCTACTAAATCTGTAAAACTTGTCAAGTTTCATTTAAAGTCCTAGTACTTAAAGCCGTCATGGCTCAGTGACAGTTGTGTAGACCAGAAGTCAGGAGCAGTGGGGTTTCCCATGGGGACAGCAGGGCAGGACCTCACAGCCAGGACCCATCCCATTGCTCCAGTGAAGGAGCAGGGCAGGTGGAGGGGGACAGCCAGGAACAACCCCAGTTCCAGTCATTGGGCACCTCTCTGGGATCAGGGATTATTATGTATATCGAGTGAAGTATCCCACCACCAACTAATAATCTCTAGGGAAGTGATGCTGCCATTGCAAATACCTTAGAGGAGGGTCCATGAAACAGCCGCACAAGCAAAGCCATATCTAAGGGTGAATTTTCAATGAATTACCTACAAAAGCTGCAAAAATAGTATGTCTATGCCATACACTGTAGTCTGTTGAAAAGACACCTGAGCCAGCCCTACCTGGGATGATTTTAAAAAACAAAAGTAATGTTGCCTAAGGAGTGCTGAGCTTAGCCAGGTTAAGAAATCAGATAAATTAGCTTGTTATGAGATTCCCAGTGTGCTAGGTGGCTAGTTCCTGTGCCTGATATACTTTAAACAGCTCTAGCTCATATATCTTAGCATTTCACTGCAGTATTATGTATCCTTTGTTTGTTTAGCTTCAAGTATGTAGGAAGGTGGTTTTATACACTTAAAGTTCAGAAGGTACATAAGTCTGTGCAGCATGGACTGCCAATGCGCAGGTGTCTTCCTTCCAGGACTTAGGACGCTAAAAGGGCAATTTCATGAATTTGCATGCTTCAAGGCTTCTGCACTGTTTTGTTTAAAAAAAGGGAATTCTCTGTGGGATTCATTTGAATTTCATGACAAATTGCTGGTCATAAACTCAGAACTGCTCAAGCTTTCTCCTGATTTTATTTTTGCTAAGAAATCTAAAGGAAATTTGCTGTACCAAGTTATTCAAATTTAGAACATAATAGAAGCATAAGCTCTTATCCAACAGCAGCCATATCTGCCTGCATTAAAATATCTAACACTATTTGCTCAATCTCCAATTTACATTTATCTACTCAAACACAAGAAAGGTCTGCAGGCTAGAAAAGAGAAAAGCATTCCACGGCTCTGACATGCAGAGCACACAGACAGAACAGAGTCCTTTCCCTGTAATGGTCTGCATTTGTCTACTAATGATTCTGACAAAACCAAATATAACCCAGCCCAGGACCTTAAAAGCTGATTTGAATAAATTTAAAACAGGCATGGGATGGATGCTTATTATTATTCATAACTCCATTAGACATTGCTTTGCCTCTGTGTGTTCCATTTTTAGAAGAACTAAGACTCAAACTAGCTATTTTTGCCACGAATTTCAGCATTTGAGAAGGTTATTTATGCTAATCAGAGTCATTGTCTCAAGATTACTGCATTAATAGTGACATTTCCTCAAAGCCTCATGCTACAGAGTCCTAGATATGCCCTTGCCACAAAGGAGGTCAGCAGCTTCCTGGACTGCATTAGGAGTGTTGCCAGCAGGTCAGGGAAGGTGATCCTTCCTGTCTACTCAGCACTGGTGAGGTCACACCTGGAGTACTGTGTGCAGTTACGAGCTCTTCAGTACAAAAGAAACATGGTCATACTGATGCGAGCCCAACAAAAGACCACTCAGATGATTAAGGGACAGAAAAATCTCACGTATGAGGAAAGGCTGGCAAAACTGGGACTATTCAGCCGAGAGAAGAGAAGGCTCAGAGGGACCTCATTAATGTATACAAATAACCTGAAGGAAGGGTGCAGCAGAGACATAGCCAGGCTCTTTCCAGTGGCACCTGGTTACAAGTTTCCTCTTAATATCAGAAGTTTTTTCTCACAGAGACATTGAAAGTAAGTAAGTTTTCACCTGAAAAATTTTACAGAGCTCAGTATAAATCCATGTTTAAGCTTATAATTGTAAATAAATAATATTTACATGCAGGTGATCTAGACTTATCTCAGATGCATTCTATAATTGATAATACAGAAAAATAGTCTGTTGTGCCCTTTCATCAGGTCTACAGAGAAAAACACAGGAATTAAACCCAAACTCCAGGATTTCTACTCAGTGCCACAATTGTAAGAGTATTCTTCATACAGCTTCTCTGCCAAAAAGCCTTTAGGAGTTACATTCTGATTTTGGACTTGTCTTAATCATTATTTTATGTTTTCTTTTGCCCTGGTAACACAGTATGGAAAGACTATCTTATTTTCTTTTTATGAAAGGTCACTGGGAAAATATTGGTTTTTTGGTCATTATGATTAATTTGGTTAATTGGCATCAGAGCAAATTGGTTTCTGATGTCAGCATTATATCATTTTATTAGGGAATTTTGAAATACTGCAATTGGCACATCCCTGTTTGCAGTGTAAGCGTTAAAGACATTTCTTTTCTCTGAGCTATTCAGGACATCTCATTACAATTCAGTGGGAGGATGACCTCTGGTTTAAGGCTAAAAGTCTGTTTTACTGTCTGATTGGGTTTTATATAAAGTTCCACATAATTCTAGTTAAACCACAATTTGTAATGCTATGGCAAATTATCATTCAATTAGACTTAACTCTCATTGAAATATCCATACGTAGGAGATATTGGAGATTCATGAAGGAAGCTGCACAGAGTATGGATCATGTTCTTTTTATAAACACAGATGGACATTTCATTACAAATCAATAAGATATAAATGATGCCTGAAACAATTGTTTTAATACAGTTAATTCCCAACAGCCCTAGCTAGAAGTAAATGCTTGTCACTGTGCCAGGTTGTGCCACCTTTATGAACATTCATCACTGTCTTAGTTCCTGAATTAGGAAAGAGTAAGTTCTTGCTTAGTCACTCAAAAAGGCCTACTTAATGAAGAGAAAGTAGTCTTAGGCTAAATCTTAGGTATACTTTAGAGGCCTTGGGTCATAATCCCTTGGGATTATCACAGAACTCAGGTCTTTACTTCACAAAAATCACCTTTGACTTCCATGTTTATACAGTTAATGCTAAAAGCATGGCAGTAGCTTGTTCTTTTATTAGAAAATTCATGAGTAAAATATAAATATAAGTTGACATCAATAGCTTACTTAATGTCATGGCAATTAACCTCAATCATTTGTAATTCAGTTCACTCATTTTGGGTGGATATTAAGTCTATTTCTCTATGGAGGCTACTAGTTCTCAATTATTTTTTCATTTATTTTGTTCTGGTGCATATGTACACAGTCCTTGAAGATATTTTTAGCTTTATCATTTTAGAAATAAGGATCTTTATTAACATTAAATTTTTTGAAATGGCTTGTCAGCTTTAGCTGAACTAGATACATTACAGGATACAATAAACTGTCTTTACTTGTGCTAAATTCTTCCTTTTAGACCCATCATTAGAAGATGTTATCTACTTAAAACTGGTTACCTCTATCAATGAAAGGTTAATAATGTGAGCTGGCTTAGAATTGTATGAAAAGCAGCAAAAAGGGCTTAGTTGGCCATCTTATCTGTGATGTACTATTGACTTCAGCTGATATTCTCGATGGGATGAATGCAACAAGCTATTTTGTGTGTTGAAAATTAGATCACATTCTAAATTTTGGCTTGTCTTCCTTGAAGACATGCTATTCCTATCTTTTAGCTGCAATTATTGTTTTCTAAGGAAAGGAAATGATATTTTATTGTTGCAGAGGATTTTATTTCAAAAATAATTCCAGAAGGAAATGTCCAACTTGGAGAGTTTTAGTGACAAGATAATGGAATTAATGGTATTTGGAGTTAAGAAGAAGAATAAAGATGAAGTTCTTTTTACCAAATCTGGAAATGATGTCTCCAGAAACCTTAAGAAAAAACATACAAAGTTGTTTTATATATAAAGGACAACTAGTTGTTGCTTCTGTCTTACAATATTATGTTTATTAAAAGATTTTAGAGGTTTGGATGGAAGAAATTCCAAATAAGAATATTGTTAACAGTCAGCAAAGCAAATTCTCGTAGTTTAAACCCATCCAGTCACAAACAAAGCACCACAGAGCCACTTGCTCACTCCTACCACCCCTCCAGTGGCGTTGAGAGGAGAAAATACAACAAAAGGCTCAAGGGCGAAGACAAAGGACAAGGAGGAGGCACTCACCAATTATGGTCATGGGCAAAAGACAGACTTGGGGAAAAAAAATCAATTTTATTTAAACAAAACCTGAAGCAATTTACCAATTGAATCACAGTAGCACAATGTTAAATACAACTGGATCTCAAATGCACTTTGCCTCCACGCTCCCTTTTTCTCAGGCCCAGCTGTGCTACCTCCTCCCCACAGTGGCATAAGGGGACAGGGAATGGGGGTTGCAGTCAGACTCAGTCTGTTCCATGTTGTCTCTGCTGCTCCTTCCTCCTCAGAGGGAAAACTTATCACAGTTCTCCCCTGTGGCAATGTGGTGTCCCTTCCACAGGAGGTAGTCCTCCCCACACTTGTCCTACAAGCATGGGTTTCTGCTGCAGACCTTAATCTCCCCAGTGACTGGTTGCACCAGTGTAGGCTTCCCTCAGAGTCATGGCCTTCTTTGGGATCAGTCCTCTGCTTCAGCATGGGGTCCTCCACATGCTGCAGACACGACTCTTCTGTATTATTGATCTCCATGGGCTGCAAGGGCTTAGCCTGCCATCTCGCCACGATCTGAAAGGGAATGTACGCTCCAGCATGCTTTCCACCCTCTTTCCTCACTGATCTGCCTGTCCACATGGTTGTGTCTACCACATCCCACTCCTTTCCAACACAAAGAACTCCCAACACTAAAGGACTTTCCCAACAGATTTTCCCCTCTTTCATATGTTATTACAGAGGTGCTGATTGGCTCAGCCTGGCCAGAGATGGGTCCAACTTGGAGCTAGGGGAGCTTCTTGAAGCTTCTTGAAGATGCCTCAGCAGTAGCCTCCTCCTCTGTTACCAAAATCCCCCAGGTGCAAGTGAACCATGTTTGATACCTGTGGAACCTGTGGAAGTTTTCCACTACCTATGAAGAGCCCAGATCTGTGTTTTAAAGTTTAGTACACTTTCAGTCTTATTATTAGTTCATATATTTTCAATAGGAAGGTACCATTTAGGTGAGTTTGTCTGACCTCCTTGTCTATTGCAGGCTAAAGACCTTCACCTGCACATTTTAACTACTGTTTAAGAAACAAAACGGCTGAGAAAGCCTGTGAGTTTTATTCCACGTGTATAGACATCAATAGGATTAAATTCTACCAGCTAACTCAAAAAAAGCTCTTAAGTTTAAAAACACTTAAACTGAAGAAGTCACCCATCTCCACATCTAAGAGTGTTAATAGATCTGTCTGTATGCTTTGTGATCAAAATGACAAAAAAATTCATTCAGACAGTTAAGCTTTTGAAAACTAGTGATAAACATATATGTGAGCATACAGATATCCAAGACTAAGCATTCCTGCTGATACCCAAACTGGCTTAACACTGACTCCAGTAGAGTTTCTTCAGATCTGTCAGGACCATATACCTTCCAGGTATAATTTAGATCAACACTAAATCAGAAATTTCAGAGAGAATATCTGTTTAATAAGAAATACTCAGAATTTGTGTTGTACTCAGAATGCCAACCATCTGAATGTAGAGCTATACTGAATAAAACTAATGTTTCTTTTACACTCATGTACTTTTGCAGGTTATCTAGTAAAGCAGCCACACAGAGATCTTTTCCTAACTGTAAGAACTTATTGTCCTTTTATTAAAGTAACATTTTCAAGGTTTGCTATACAGCATGGGCCCAATTTAGATGGTGTTCATTCTTGCAAATTGCCTGAGACAGTCTCTATTCAACTCAGCTGCCAACAAAAGTTTCAGATCTCCATCACCCTAGCCAGAACATAGTCCAATCAGCACCCAGTAAGTAAACTTCTCTCCTTCTTATCTTCCTATAGCTTTTAGTCCCTATACATACAGACAATATTTAAATTACTTTCATAATGCCATTACATTTTTATCATAGAAAGATCAAAGGTGAAAACTTGTTTTCATAATTTAGACTGTAGAATTTCCAGTGGAAAAAATTACACTGCTGTTGGTATAAATGTAAGTAGAAAAAATTATAAGCATGGCAAAGAACTCAAGGAAGTATGATTTTTCATTACCATTCGTAATGCAGCATCACTACCAATATACTTCAGCCTAAAGGACTAAAACTGAAGTTATTGTTAGCATTGCTTACGTCCTCCCCTGGAGGCTCAGAATAGGATCAGAAACCCATTATGCCAATGCTTATATCTACAGGAAGTGTGGGGAGGAAAATGTTCCTATGTTAATGAACAGCTATTTTACCAGTTGTATCCTAAGTTTATTACTACCAGCCTAAAGGCTGAGGTTTTTTGCTAGTCATGGATGACAAAAACGCTTTGGATTTATTCTATGTTGTCGTCATGATTCATCAGTTAATATTAAAATGACAAATCTCTTTTATGAGTTGTAGAAATACATACCAGACAGGATGAGACTGAGGATTCATTAATGCATCTAATGGAAATAATCAGATAGTAAAAATAAATTTGTGATTCACTAAATGTTAAAGACCTGTGTTCAAAACAAGACAAAAAATCCTGGTGAAAACTTCCCTCTGTGATTCTGATTGCGTAACAGCTCTCTTACTCATATTATAAGTGTATTTTGATGCCCTTGAAATATGGGCAGAGCATGAAACCGGAAGTCTCAAGGCTGCTAATTCCCCAATAATCAAGTTCTGATAATTCAAACTATGGAGTGAGATGTAACTTAGAGAGCTGTGTAAAACTGGTTTAAGCAGAACAAAATAAATCTGTAAGAGGGAAACACCCACAAGTTTATTCAACACTCAGTCCACATTGAGGGGGTTGGAGGCCCATGGCTGAGGACCTTTCTAGAGACTGACTCAAACATCACATTTCGACTTTATGACTGCCTCTGCCCTGACTCATCAAGGAGCCTTGGTTTGGCTAGCCAATTATACAGGGCTGCTGAACAATGCAACTGTGTGGCTGCGAGCATGCTCTCCTTGTGCATTCTGCACTGTTCACATCCCAACTTGTTTGGCTACTCTTTATAAAACTAATTCACCTGCACTTGCTTAGTTAAAAACAACCATGCCAGCTAATCTCAAGAAACTTAAGTTTTCCAGACTGTCTTCTTCTCAAAATACCTATCAGTCAGCACCCTTAATTCCCAGAATAAAGGTAGCTAACCATAAGCAGTGGCACAAATTCTCTAAGTATAGCCTGGCCTCTGCATTAAAAATAAGCAAAATAGAATATTATAACAGCAAATTAGTAGTAAAAATAGTCTATAAAAATGGTGATGGAATAACATGTTTATATGCATCAGTCAGAAATGCAAGGGTGCCCTGTATGTTAGTACTTTTTCTATTGTACTTACAGTGGAAATAGTAACTTACAGTTACAGTGGAAATAAAAAGGTACTGGCTCAAAAATTGTACACCACACTCCATTTTACTATGCAGAGTAAAGCTCTTTTGCACAGTTGACTTTTCCTGGTAAATTTTCTAAACTACTACTTCTCCTTGGCAATATTATTATTAGAGCTTTTTGCCCTTGAGAACTATATTTTTTTAATCACATATTTCAGAACATCAACTTTTCAATACAAAAAAAAGAAAAAAGGATTCAGTCTATTTTAAATGTTCACATCTGGTTGCACATGTCACACCACAATATGCTGTTCTGAAGTGTGTGACACTTTCAGCACAAACATGCGTATTTTGTTTTCTTAAAACTACCCAAATTAGCAGTCAGTCATCCATCCATCTACCCTACTTTTTATAGGGCATGGACTCTCTTACACTTAATTATCCACATGCTACTGTGAGCAAATTTGGCTCCTGCACATTAGTAGTGTTTGGTATGTCACCTGAAAATGATACTTAGGATCTGGGAGAAGGTGGATGGAAAAAACCAAAGTGATCTGTTGCTGTGATAAGCAATTGTATTAACTTACTTTGCACTCAGAGGAACACCCACATTTTTGTAAATAACCTGTTCTGCCACAATCTTTTACTTGCATCCCTCAGGAGACATTGTAAAACAGTGTTCTTTGTCAGATTTGAACAGCAGTGATTGACCGTGATATTTGTAGGGTTCATCCATTCTAGCTACCTCTCCCGGGAGGAATACTGTCTTCCTTTTCCCTAGACAGATTGTTATAAGTTAGAGCTCCTGGGGATTTCTTTGATTTATGTGGAAGGAAGTTTCAATACAAGCACTCTAGAATTAGGAGGATGTAGTTCAAAAATCACCATCTTGTTGGTACCTCCACTTTGAAGTACTAAGCATAACTGAATCCTAAAACAAGAAATGGTACTGTTCTTTCCAGGTATTACAATACTTCTAGTGCAGTTTAGGGTAAATGATCTGGATTTTAGCAAACTCTACATGATTTTGTGTATGTAAAGTCATGCGTGGTAAACTTGCTAGTTGTAAATCTCTTTACTGGAATTCATACCACTTTGATTTAAGAATTCAGAACCATGGCAGTGAATACATAGGTGGCACAAATATTTTCAAAGTGAACATTGTTCAGGTCATCTATTCTGGGATCAGTACCAAATGCTTCAAGAAGATACAAAGTAACCATTTAACGGAATAATCACACCCTGGGGGCTGTACTCCACTAATTATTGGTTAGTGTATTCATACTCAAAACCTCAGGCCTGACATTAACCAAATTCCTTTAGTCTTTGCTATACAACAAGAATCTGTGAAGTTGTTAGAAATGTCCTTCAAAATTGTTGCCTGTCCCGTTTTCTTATATTAAAGGTATAGAGGAACATCTGCCTTACTCATACTCTCTTACCTACCTCTGCCTCATGCTGGTTTTTTGTGTGTTCAAAACAAAGTTTATATATATTCAATGCAGATTAAATTTATATAACCTTCACAATGCATTTTTCTACAAAGGATATTTGAAAACTCCACCCACCTTTTTGTACATTTAAAAATTTCAACTACATTTTACCTAATTAGTGGGAAAGGAGAGGTAAATATTGAGCTATATGCAAAGCCACACGACTGTTTGCTCTGTGTTGGTTTTGTGTATTTTTAAGATAACAGCATGTGCTGTACTGCACAAGGGACCTGAGCATGTGATGCTCTTGAAATTAATTTAATGTATGAAGAGAATATTTATATTCTTAGGTGAAAGTTTGCAATATTGTCTGACTTCTAAACATTGTAAACTAAAACTAAGGGAATGTCTGTTACTTCAGAAAGACTTGCCCTTTGAGGTTTTAAAACCCTTTGAAGCTGCAGATAGATTTTGAAGGAATCCTCTGAAAGTGTAATGACAGAGACTGATACAACTGTACTTTGTAACCTTGATATATTAGTAAGCCTCCTGCAATTTCATGTAGTTATGCATGATCTATGTCACGTGGCATAGTATTTTTTGAAAAATCAAGATACATGTAAATTCAAGTTGGCATCAAAAATTAATACATTATAAAATTATTAAAAAAGAAGTGTGACACATGACAATGTAACATACTGTGATGTATCATGATGTGACCTGAAATTTAGCTAGATGTATGGCTGTTTTCAAGAATAGACCCCATAAATTAAATCTTCACTAGGTCAAGGCTATGTCAGTCTGTTTCCTTTCTTGTACAATGACTATTTTCAGAGGGGACTATTCCCATTCTTACCTTGACAGTCACTATTACATTGCTGAAAATCCACAACAATGACAGATGATTTCTAAGAAGCGTTACAGAGATAATGTTTCCTCCCATGGTGAGACATCATCATGTTAAACTCTTTAGTGCTACTGTGATTAAGTGAACATAATATCCTGCATAGTCCACGATCTTATCTTTCTTCAGTTTTCTAGTGGCAGAGGAAAGATGTATTTTTAATCATATGTTTTAAATCTGATTTCTAAACATTTGTGTTCTCCAATTCTGTGTCAAGGAGCTAACTCCTACTTCAATATGTCACAGTATATCCCTTTAAAGTAGATAAAAGACTTAAACTACAAAATTCAGTCCCACACGCAGCTTTCAAAACACCTCAGATTTCATTCGCAGTTGGAAAAGATCATTAAATGTCTGAGGAGACAAAATTCACAGCTGGATTCAGGTTCTGATGCAAACAACTGCCTTGTCTTTCCCCGTTCACCCAAAGTCAATGCACATTGCTGTGCAAATATTTCTCTCCATTACCTTCTCTGTAACAATGTACTGGGCTAAAGGTGCTTCCACATTCCAATACATGTACAGTCTATTCAAGTTTACTCTGTCTACAAATGTAATGAACTCGCTGTCATTTTTATTTTATCATCTAAGTCATTAATGAAAATGTTAAATAACACCACTGGATCAACGACAGATTCTTGGTAACCTTATTCTACTTACCAGTTTGAAAAATGAAAGATTGAAAACAATTCTGTATTTACATTTTTTCTACTAGTTTTGTACCAACCTTATGGTATCTATACTCTCCTGTCATGTAGATAATGTTTCTCTGGCTTGTTTATGGGAATGTCATCACAATAAACACCGGAAGTGTCTCTGAAGTTAAAGCATTTGCAGGCTACTCTTTGACAACCCATCACTAGCAACTAGCCACTAAGCTGATTATCATGTTGCAAGAGGAAATTTAGTTAATTTGACCTTTTCCTTTTTTTTTTAATCCATTTTAAAAAAAAATTTAGTATCTCATAATTATCTAGGTGCTCACAGTTTGATTATTTGTTCTGTCTGTTTCATCCCAGGGCTGAACAGAAGTAGGATGGTCTATAAATCTCTGGTTCTTACTTCTGTCTGCTTTTGAAGACAGATTTGTTAGCAGATTCTGAAAAAGTCAGGTTATCATCTTTCAACCATTATTAAACAGAGTAAACTTTCTCACTAAATATGCAAGAAAATGTCAGACGAAATATGTACAATTAGTAGTAGTAGCAGCAGTGAAAGTAGTAGCAGTAGTAGGATTAATACTGAGTGTAGACCATAATTAAAATAAGAAATGTGAGTGAAGGTGCCTTTTCCATCTCCTGTCAATTATGCTGAAGAGATATGTGTTGAATTACCTTGAAATTTGTTTTGAATGAAAGCAGAAGGAAAAAAAATTCTGAGAATAACAAAATTCTGTATGTTAATTTGCTGTTCTGAAGTGTACATACTTTGGGTTTGCTTTTTTTTAATATATATGTTATTTTCCATGATTACTTTAAAGAAGTCAAATACTGAAATTTAGTACAATACATTCCTAAATATTTTCCAAAATATTTAACTTCATTTCTAAGTTACCAATAAATAATAATAAATGAATAATAAATACCAATAAATGAAACAAAATTTTGACATCACCAAATCCCATTAAAAAGTTTCTTCCTTTTTCTATTTTGCTCTACTTTCTTAGCAAAAGCAGTTTCAACCACTCTTCCAGCCTCAATGTTATTACTATCAAACTTGAAGAAAGTAAAGTGTTTGAAAGTTGTCATCAGGTCTCGAGGATAGACACAAGTTAAGAAAAACAGCTAGTACACCTGAGGTATTGTGGTTTGTTTGATCTGTCAAAAACTGCACAAAGTAGACCAAAAGCAAGCCAAAGTCGATACAGGAACTCAAGACCTCTCGCTGGAATTTTACCTGTCTTGTCCTGAACTTGCAATCAATCAGAAACTACTTTTTTACTTGCAGGAAGCCAAAACTTAATATTTTGGTTTTTACACAGTTATAGGGACATTTGATTATAGGAACGTTTGGCAGATGGTCAAGTTAAACTGAGGACGTAATAAAAGGACAGGAAAGGTGAGTGACAAATTATTAAAATGTTGAGCTGGAGTACGGAAAAAATACCTATTTCTGGCATGCAAAGAACAATTTTTAAATACATTTTTACATAAAGAGATGAGAAAGATTTGCCCTGAAACGTAATTGCCTGTATGTAAGTAAATGAAAGGGCTAATGATAGCTAATAGCTGATGACACAGCTTTAAATAAAGCTAGGACAGCTAGGCTTTCAAAGAGAAAAACAGGAACTCTAGGCCTCAAAAACCACATTCCTCAGCAATAAGAGGACAGTGAGGCACAGAAGAAAACAGAAAGGCCCAGAAGACAGAAAAAGAGATTGTTCTCCATTATTTTTCACTACTTCCTTTGGATTGCCTTTGTGCCTTCCTCAGGTCTTGCCTCCTCCATCTTCTCCCTATTTCAATCCTTTCTGTCTAGAAGTGCCCTCTGTAACTGAATAGCAAAAGAGGGGGTGTAATCCAGAGGCAGTTTCTATTGGAAACACTGTAGTGTGACTGGGATAAAGTAATAATGGAAAATAGATCACTTACTGGCTGTTTGAGGTCTGTTAGTGATTAAAAGCCTCATCGTGCCCACTCAGAACAGATACACTAAGGTCCAGATTACCATGTTTTCCTCTATGTTCCCTTATGGGAGGATAGCTGGTAGCTAAGGAAAGGGCTCTATCCCACTCTATCTAAATGTTTAACAGAAAAAAAAAAGCAAAAGTCCAGGGTCATTCAGCCCCTGAAAATCTGGATTTCCTCTGTCTTCCACCTTCTGTGTTCTTTCACTCATCATGTGGATTTCAGCCAGAGAGGCATCCTGAAGAGAAGGATCTTCACAAAATGCACAAAGGGCTTCAAGATGTGTCCAGAGGAAGAACATTTTCTGACTGTGGGGCAGCAGATTCTGAATGAATAACAGAGCTAAACCCATGTGAGTTGACCACTGCCTTTGGTGGGCAATGGGAATGGGATAAATCCTAGCCCAACGACATTAAAAAGGAGAGTGGAATAGTTTTTGTTTTAATGAAAAAACTAAGGGCCAAGTAAAATCAATAAACAATTGAAAAGATGGATCTAAGGGTTTGTTGTTAATTCCAGTAATCAATATAAAATGGAAATATTAAGAGTTGCTTATGCTTCCTTAAAATATTTTTCTATGGGCCTCTTGTGTGGAAGAACTTTAATTTCAGAAGAAGGTGAGATGCTAATCATCCTCAGCTCTGAAGGAATAATTATGCAGTTATAGTAAAATTTTTGTAGTCTCTAGGGAAAAGGGAGTTTAGTAGCTACATTATAAGCATGGTTTGCTCCCTTCTGATCTATATGATGCCTGAATAAAAATATAAGAGACTGAAAATTCACTGGAAATACAGTGTGATAGAATAGAGAGGTCTTTGGTCTTACAGTCCCAATTTTGAATCATTTCTTGTATTTCAACTAATGTGCTTCTGAAAGTCAACTGACCTATTCCGTCTATTCAGATTACACACCTTTCCACACAGGGACTGACTTTTACCATGTATTTGTTCAGTCTCTAGCATAGGTGTTATTATAATCCAAATAATGAATTATTAACTTGATCCACTATTATAGTATGTTCATCAATGTTTGTTTTACCTTCTTAACCAAAGCTATGGATGAAATAAGTGTGGCTATTAGTTACTTTCCTCTAAATTTTCTTATGACTGAATCTCCTGCAGTTAAAAAGAGCCAGTTTGGATATGTGTTTCTTGCCATCCTCAGTTTCAGGTTTTGTTTTTTCTGTTTTCATACAAATGTCATTAATACAGAGCAGTAGAGGAGAGTTAACAGTGAGAGGATAGCGTTTTTTCTGTTCTTATGCACAACTTCGGTTAGCAGTGATACATGTTATGTGTGTGAATTGAGAGCAGACATAACTTTATTTAGAGAAAATGTCATGTAAAGTTACTTATGGCATGAAAGCAAAGAGCGAGAGTACGTTTTATTATGGATTATATCTCTGATTGATGTCACACAGTATAACTAGATATTTAAAGAAAATTTCATTTCGTACTAACCCAGATGACTTATTATACAGTCTGGAAGACTGCAGAGCTAACATATTGATTGGAAAAATTTGAACTTGAAGATTTTCTCCCTCTGTGGGAGATTTTCAAATGCATTATTTTAGTTCTACTAATAAAGAGGAGCTTTAAAACCCTATTTTTAATATTATTCTCTCAACAAATACAGAAAGTAATGAAACAGAATTGAAAGAAGTGTTTTCTCCTTTACTTGTCACCCTGAAGAATACTGTGGGGTTTTTAAGGAATGCAAGGATTTTTTTCCTGGCTAGTAAGTAAAATTACAAGTCAACTTTCTTCCAACATGTATGTTATGTGGCAATTGCTTAAACAAAATGAGAAACTTTCTTTTAGCTCAGGACACTGAGCTCAAGTGGAAGTTGTCAGACTTAATAAAGTCGAATGGTCCTAGGGAGGAAATTTTCTGTTTCTATTTCCAGTGGTGTATCTGTTTGTAGCACGTACTTTCTCCAGTAAATGCCAGTTTGTCTACAATACTTGCAATGAACTTTAATTGTGTGCTTTAGTAGAAAGTCTTAATTTTGATCTGACTCCCTTCAGGTAGCAGTGAGTTGACTCACATAATCACACCTCCCTGTAGCAGATAAAAATAACCACCTTGATTTTCCCTCCTTTGTTACTTTTTAGAAAATGATTGTATTTTTATGAGTTCACCCTCACAGTGAGCAGGGATCTATAAGCTTTGGAACATAAGATGGTCCTGCAATAACAGCTATTTCTAAACCATTACAGTAATTAATCACAGAAGGAGCTACTGGAAAAAAATCCTATAATTTTGAACATATAATTGAATTTTTATTGCTTTTAAACTGAAGTGTTTAGACCTTGAGAAAATCAGCTCAGCAGGAAAAAAAAATGTCCTCTTTGCCTCTCCTTCCTTCTGTGCTTTAGACAAAGCTTGGCAGAGCTTGTAAGCTAAGTGGGAGCTGATTTAATAGCTCTTTATTTCAGTCTACCGCCTAAAGAAGAAGAAAAAGTTGCTTAAAAATTATTTTCTTAACAAAATGTACTGATCCACTAGAGGTGAGTTGGGATACAAAATGAAGACTTTTACATGAAAAGTTAGAACTCGCACCTTGCAGATCAAGAAATCCATGTGCTCAGGCTAGGCAAGTGTTCTTGGTTTGCCAGTTATGCCCACTGTCATGAACAGAGGGCTAAGGATGAAGCTGGGGAAACTGCAGATAAGTGTCAGCAGGCAAATTTGACCCAACCAATAAATGTGGATAAGAAAAGCACTTCAGGTTTATTGAAATAAGAACTGAATAAGAAATTCAGTGTATTTTTAAATCCTCAGCTTTTGAGACCCTGTGAATGTCTTCACTCTCGTTTTTTTTCTTTTCTCTGGAACTCTGTTCCAAAGTCAACCAAAATTTTGAAAACTTTTTCAGAATTGCCAAATTTGCACTTTCTTAAATAAACAAGAATATTTGTTGAATCATTAACTTTTTTCCACTTAGAGGTCCCATCATTGGACACAAGGAAGAGATGATAGTTGTGAATAAGGTAATACAAGATTTATTAATCTTCTTTCTCTTTCTCCCCTCCCAAATGTTCCTTTGAATGTCAACCTTTAATTCTTGTATTCATCAATAATAACTAGTAACTATACTAATCACTGTAAGTTTGAAGCAGGAGCTAAAAGGTGAAAAAGAGGTGAAAAAAATGTGGAACTCCAATTGCTGTATATTCAGTCCTTTATTTACATAGTCTAAAAGTGCCTAGACAGTATGAGTTGGATTACTATTTACCTATCAGGTGACATGCAGTTCTTATGCTTCATTTTTTCTCATGTGACAACATGGTAAACTAAACCTTTGCATGGAAAGGTAGTGATAGGACAGGAGAGAAATAGCCATGCCATGTCAACTGTTCTGTGATTCTGTCATTCCGCAATTCTGTGAAAATGTGCAGTACAGGAGTGTACTAAAACACATACAGCTGCACTAAAATGTGAAGTTAGAAAGAAAACTGGTAAAACAATTATGCTGATAAAATGCGTTTGCGTTGCAAATGTCTGACAGCAACTGGACTCTGATAACTTTGTCCAAGGAATGTTGATTAAAACAAAATGACCTATGAAGCCTGGCATATTCAGACTCCAGAGATGTGTAAGAATTATTAGAAAATAATTTTAACAGTCAGCATATACATTCTGGATTTGGTGATTCTGGCATCACCAAATATATCATTCAAGAAGTTCAGAGTTTACAAAGAGAACTCATCATAGAATTTTGTAATTCTAAACAAATTAATGAACTAAAACCATTTCATTTCATTTTAAATGTTCAATTTAGAAACTTAAGTTTTCAGTCTTTTAAATCTGAAATTTGAAATGTTACTGGAAAAATATGTCAACAATGGCCTTTAAAATTTTCATTCCCTTATTACTTTCCTCCCTCTTCCCCACTTCTCTCTCTATTCTTCGGTCAAAGAATTATTAAATAACCTCTTTAAGAAAGTTTATGTTAGTCTTACTCTTAATTTGACTGTATACCTTAATAACTCCAGATTATATTAGCTATGCTTTAAGGAGAATGTTACCCACTTTTCCAGCACAGCTATGGCAAGAATGCTCGCAGGATATCTAATGGTAGCTTTTTGAGGACAAATAACTTTTAAAAGGATCAATGTATATGTTAATAAAATATGTTTTATAAATGATCCCAGCCCTACTCCTTCAGTTTCTGAGCAGCATTTTTACCATCATGTTAATATCTTTTCAGTCAGTTATATCTAACATCTATCCTTTCCCATGCCTGTATTCTGTCATTTCCATGTTGGATGACAGAGATGGTCCCCATACAAGTTAATGTTTGAAAATCAGATGAAATGTCTAGTTAATGCAGAAAGCAATTTACAAGTGATTCATACACACTGTGTGTTACATTTGTATTGCTCAGTTAGATTTCTGTTCTTTTTCATATGACAATTCAAAATATTTCTTTAAATGGCTAAAGCGCTTTGCCAGACTGGAGACTGTTCAATAGTAATTTTTTCCCCACTCTGACAGCTGTCAGTTTTCTTTAAGAATCTATTTACTCAATTTGTTTTCTGTTGACAAAATTAATGTCTTCTCAGTAGTATTATTTTCTGTTAGATGTCTTTGTTTCTGCTGAATTGCATTTGTTTGAGTTTGACACTAAATTTCACCTCAAGTACAAAAAGAAGAATTTTTTTTTTCTGGAAAAATGATATATAGATAGTCTAAATCTTCAGATTCTAAATTTCACCTACACGTTCAAACCTGAATTATCATCTCTGACGTGAATGTCAGAGCCTGTCTTTGTTTGTCACATTGAGTCTTTAGCAAAGAGGAGGGTAAATCTCCCCAAAAGCTCTCTTCACCAATTAGCCTAAAGTGCCTTTTTTTGCCAGGTCAATGTTATTTAGGATATTTTAGAGAACAGTTTCTGTATGACTGTGAGAAATAGCAAGAGCTCTTTTGCAACCTTAGCTATGGTTATGTTAATTGATGAATTACACTCTATTGCTGCCAAGAAATAGTGGATAAATTCTATACTGGCTGTTGTCACACAGAAGAAGAAGCCATAAGGTGTCTGTTCAACTCATCTGCTTTAATATCCACCTTTAGTTTAAGTTGACTGTCTCCTGGAAATTATGTTTTACTTTTCATTGAGTATAGGGCAAAAAGAATGGTCTGGTTTATACTGAATTTCTAACTTCCAGAACTCTTAGATTAGATTAGATTAATTCCTTCTTCTTTACATACTGCTCATATACAGAAATATTGGAATATTCACTGGGAATTTATTTGTATAACTGATTACAAATGCTGTCTCTTAATAATTTAACATTTATCTTACTCTGTTCCTGTGTTGCAAAATCCTGTGGTCTGTTGTAGAGAAGAGTCCTGTATTCTCCAAATTTGTATATTCCTAACATGTCTGATACGCATAAGCCATGTTTGAGATGATTAGACTCTAATCAAGTTATAATATTAATGATTATATATAATTAGCAAGTTTTAATGAACTATCAACTATTAATAAACTTTAGACTCCTTAATAAAGCAATTGTGACTTCAGACATAGCTCCACCAATCCCCATATTTCTTCTGCAACTAATTTTCATTAAATCATCCTATTAACTCCATTGATCTACATGTATAGAGAAGACCAAAGACTGCATAGCTCAACAAATATTACTTTAAAATTATAATGTTAATAGAAAAAGGTGACAGGCTTTATACTGACCTGAGAGTACAGGGTCTCTGGACTTGTACAGGCTTGAGGTGAATTTAACTACTTTTCACTGAGGTAGCAGTTCTCTAGTGGTCAGATGACTATTGCTTAAATTTGTTTTAGTTTTATCTATGTGCCACTGTGTGGCATAACACCTATTACTGATTAATGGAGAGTAAATCCAAGAAGCTATTATGTATTAAGTGAACATCTTTTTGTTGAAGAGAAAATAATATTATTTGATATGGTCTAATGGGAGACCCAGGCCTATGCTCATGTGTTTTTCACATCCCAATCAAATAGAAGTATTTGTATTTCTATGCCCATTGTATGTCAATTACATACACATTTACATTATAAAATTATTATTGTTTAGTTTGTGTCAAGGTTTAGAGCTGTGCCAGTCACCAGATGCATGGCAGGTGCTCTCTGTTAATGCCACTCCCTTCCCAAAGGAGAATAAAAAGGGAATAGCAGAGAGAGACTTATGGAATAGAGAAGAAAACTAAAATAGCCCTAATGCAAATAATAAAATGTAATATATACAAAACTAGTATCAAATGCAGGCCCCCTGATTTCAATTACATCACTGTCATTACTGATGCTGTGGAGCAGGCACTGGGGAATTTGCAGACTGGATTGGACTCAGCGGCAGATGGGAAAAGGATTCAGGAACTGAATTCTGGAACTGGTTTCAAGAGCACATGGATCAGGATCAGGATCAAAGGCAGAAGGGACAAAGTCATCCTTGGAAACCTGTCACTGAAGAACAGAACTTGGCCCTTGTGATCCCTCAACTCAGTTCTGTTGTAACTTAAACCAGGAGAGTTTGAAACAAAATTTTTCTCCTGCAAGAGAGGTGCTGTAATACAGTATTTGCTAAAATCCAAAGATTCTTCAAGAATATAAGAAGACAGATACATATTAGAGACCATAACACAGGAGAGACAATGGTAGCAATTCTTAAAGCTTTTTTTCTTGACCTCCTTTGCTGATTATTAAAATTCACAAAATTTTACCTGCTTTAGACTCCTCTGCCTTCTTATCATGTGTGAATGCTGTTAAGTGATACATGAAAGAAAAGAGGAAGGTAGGCATTTGAAAAAAGTTCGTGTTATTATGAGTTTTTCAGATATTTTTCTAGAAGGTAAAGAGCAGCAAAGTATAGCCCATGCCAGAACACTAGAAAAGAGTTCTTTTGAGGTTATAGTACATAGGAAAGTGAAAACATGAAACTGGAAGACACTCCCTAGGTAATCTAATCAGTCTCTTTCAATTGCCAGCATCCAAGTTTTATAATTGTGTTCATGAATTTACCCATTATTTTAAGTTCACATTGGTGGGCAGACACTGCCAAAAGACAACGAATGGCACTTTGCCCAGGAACCTAAGTTTATTCTCACAGAGCTCTCAAGTATCAGGAAGGAGCTTGTCCTTACATCATGCAGCACTGCAGGTCAGTACTTAATCCATCTCCAATAGATCATATGTCTAACTCTGGAGCATAATGCAATTGTGGATTTGGCAGTGATCTCAGAGTTCTGTGCAAGGGAAAGAGAAATTAAAAGAAGCTGAAGGGCTACTTTCTCAAACATCCTTCATTTTGTACAGTATAAACTCTGTTACATCTGCTTTTTTACCTGTTTTGCACAAAGTAAAGAGTTTTGTTGGAAGAAGAATCTGAAAATGCACAGAGAATTAACCCGTATGTAACAAATAAAAAGGAACTTTAAGCATTTAACTTTGGCTGTGTTATCAACAGCACAGTTCACTATTCATGAACTGTTTCACCCATTCAATGCAGATAAAACATACAAAGTAATTAAGAGAAAAGCTTGTTTCCTTTTCCATAGATCAAATAATACATCACTTCAAAAAGTGTTATGAATAACTAATAATAACAATATAAAAACTCTTATAATTCAAAGCCTGGATTTTTTTTTTTAATTTAATAAAGAGTTACTTAAAAAGCCCTCAAACTTACTTTAATTCTTAGAGTTAAATTATGCCTGCTGCATGTGCATTTAAGAGTTCATGTGGTACCAAGACTACATTCCTTGATTCAAAAATTGTCTGGAGGAGTTCTAACGAAAATAACTATATTTGAGTTAAAGGTTATAACATTGATTGCTTTTACTTACAATGGCATATTTTTTCAAGCTGTTTAGCTGTACATCTTACAAATATAAGCATTCACCATATGAAACTTCAATTAACAATGGTTTTCAAGATATAAAAAGGTGCCTATTATAACGGCATAGTGAGAATGTGTGGTATACGTTCATTTAAAGTGCTGTTAATTCAATTGCTTTATCTGATCCAAAGTCACTTAGATTATATTAAATTAGCCATCTGTTTGGCTTTCACCTTGGAATGTCTGCCAGATGCTGAGTGTGTTTATAGACAATTCGTTTGCAGACACAGCCTTAACAACAGGATTGCTTGTTGGGGACTATCCCTGATGGAAGAGTTTACCTGGAAAGACAGAACCGTGCACTCCAAGCAACAGCTGAGTGTTCAAAATGGTAAAAATATATTGAGTACTTTGTGTCTAGTACACTATTACACAAATTATGTCCTTTTATTAATTTCTGTAATCTCTGTGATGAAGAGACTTAAATGGTTCCACAAAACTGCATTATTCTATATAGTACCCATTTATACATTTTATGTTTTCTTTTTAATTAAGATCTGCCACTAAAATTAATATAAGATTTTGCTATCTACGGGGCATGGAAGCGTTTTACTAAGTCTCCAGACAGCTTTTAAAAGTCTATTAAAAAGCTGTATGTCATTCCACTGTTGTTACACTTGGGGAAAATATTTGTTTAAGGGGATGGTCAGCTTTCTTTCTCTCTCCCCTCCAAAATAACATTTGTTCTTCATCACAAAAATGATACAAAGGTGCTCAGGAACATTCCAGAATTAGACAGGATTTAATCAAAGTGCTTTGATTTGGTTTGCTTGTCAGCTATTCAAGAGTAATCCCCCATGGACTAGCAAATCTTAGTCACTGGTTTGAATAAATGGGGCAGTATGCAATCACTGAGCAAAAATCAGGGGTGGTTTATGCTCACCTGGAGAGAAAGTTTGATTAAATAACAGTCTTGATCCAGCCTTTAATTGTCAAAGATACCCAACAGATACTGACATTGGTAATACTCAACATAGTGCTAGGTACTAATGACCACTGTCAGCAGCAAAAATAAGAAACTGCCTTTCTTCACACAACAATAAAAGGCTATTTGAATAATAAGAATAACTGGTTTTTGTTATATAGAAGAATTAAGCATGTTCACATACACTAAATAAAACTTCCAGAAGAAACATAAGCATTCCTACTTGGTGGTCAAGCCAATTTCTAAATGACAGGGTTTAGAAGATTTCCTTAAGGGAATTTTATACCACCTTTGTTTATTGTAGGTCTTTAAGCAGAGGCTTTTTTTCTCTTCCTTTGAAATATTTAGTCCTGACCAATGTCGAAAACAAGATAATAAACTGGATGGATTATGATCCAAACTGATTGAATATGGAAATTTCTATGATCTGACTGAATAAATATAGAACTTTGATATTTGATCACTGAACCTGGATACTTATCCATTCCAAAAATATTTGAGTTGTACTGCTATTTTGCATGCTACCACTTCCAAAGCTTTTGAGTCAACATTCTTTATGTAAACTAAATCAATGCATAAATATATGATATATATCTAATTAAAACAACCAGTCACTCAGGTCACTTAGACTGATTAAAGTACCTTATTAGATATTAAATGGCAGATTGCCAAGAGCAACAGACAAAGGAAAAATTCTACCTGTGCAGGAGATGGCTCATCTGAGTTTGCACTGGCCATAACTTAAATAATTTTTTTTAAGCTCAGTAAGAAACTGATTTTATGCACAGGCTAATCCTGAATCTCACAGTACCTTTTCAAAAGAACAATCCACATACTAATTTTATACACATTCCTCAGTGTTTTCTCCATCTAAATTGTATTTTATAATGTCTCTGGCAAAGAATAATTCACAATATATTTTTTCATTAACCTCCTACACTCTTTGTGAAGTAGGAAAGGAGTGCTAGCTTCTACATCGATACAAATTTATGTCCTTTGGGTCTTCATCTATTGACTGTGAACTTCAAACCCAGACGAAATCAACGACATGGCAAAAGGAATGGGTGACATGAATCAAACAACAGGGAGGATGGTTTTATCAACAGAATATTTAAGGAAACTGGGCTGGGCAAAGGAACAGAAATCAAGGTCAGAAAAGGGAAAAAACTCTTTGTGAAGATGTAAGCAAATAAAGGCTAGAACAAAAGGTCTGGTATTCTAATGAGTGATTAAGGATAAATCAGAAATATTTATTAGAAAGAAAACTAGAATGAACCAGGGAAGTTTTGAAATTATAATCAAGATAAAGGAAACACTAAAATAAGATCAGAGTTTACAAAATAAGATCAGTCAGTGTTTACAAAGAGTACTTCTGCCTGAAATACTTCACTAATGCCTTTTTTTACCTTTGGAATCTCTTATAAAATCATGGAAAGATTGATTAAGAAATAGATTTTAATAATGAAAAACGAATTTTTTGTTTTAGGTCCATTTTTCAAAATAAAGTGAACATTGGTACAAAATAAATGTATGATGAATTAAATTACTTTGCTTCCTTACAAATGTTCTTTTTCCTTTTTATTTCAGTGTTTTCAGTTTTTTGTTATGTGATGTCGTTCAGCATTTTGGGGGTTTTTTTTCTAAGAGAAACTTGTGTTGAAATATAAACATTTTGCACTGGATGAAAATTCCATTTCACAACAAGCTCTGAGGACTATAACGTAGGTAGTCATGACAGAATATGTGAGGAGACAGCAAGGCTTAGGAGGGAAATGGATTATAGTTTTAGCTGTCAAAATAACAACAATCTATAGAAACCGTAGGAATTTTCATTTTATTGCAACTTACTAATTGGAACTAATTTTCTTTTCAGAAAAAAATGTAAATTTCTGTCAATTTTAAAAATAGAAAAAGATAATTTATATTCTGTCTTGAGGAACTAATCTATTATTTAGACAACATAATATTATGTAAGGTAAATCAGGGACTAGAATATCTGTCTCTTCTATTTTAAAAGATTGTTCCAATGCTCAGGTTATTGACTATTATAAATAGCTTCTTTTCAGACCTACCTTCCCAGTAAAACTCAACAAGTTTCTTTCTAGTACCAAGTCAGAATAAAAATAAAATAAAATAAATGCCAGAGACAAATTTTAAAAGAGATTCCTTGTTTTAAAAGCAAAGTTAGGTGTAAGGATATTTCATGGTATGATGTGTGTATCTCAGAGATAAAACAAATTCTACTAGCCTTAAGGATGAGATGTGAATCACCTGGAAAGGAAATCCAACCCAGTAACCACAAATTTGATGACGAGATCATCCAAAGCTGTGGACAGCTCTTCAGACAATATTTCAAGGAAAAAACATCTATATAGTAGAAAATTCCAGTATTTATAGTGAAGTACAGGTGAAATAGATAACAATAAGAAGTAATTCACAAACACTAATATATAGATATAATGTATATGTAATAGATATGAAATAAATATTATATGTGTGTGCATATGATATATACAAAATATATATTATGCAAGCATAGGAACATAAAAGAGTAGGATCCAGGCTGGTCTTGGACTACATAGATATGCCAGTGTTACGACATGGAGTTTATCCTTCAAAATCCTGACCTAGATCAACCAATCTCTTTTCTCCTTCAAGTCCTCGATTAAAACTTCCTTCTTTATGAGCCTTCCTACTCTGATCTGCTCACCAACTTTATCTATACTCCTTGCAAAGTGTTATCTAGCATAAACTGAAATAGATTCTATAAAACTGAGAATGCTCAGTTGTAATATTTTCAGTGCATATACTCTGTCTTTCATGTTTGTAAAGTATCTGGCACACATATGGCACCCTATAAATGCATTAATTTAGTTTGCATTAAATTAAATTAATCCACAATTTGATATTGCAGGTCGATGTGTTGGCTTCCTTTACTGTACATGTAGTTGTGTTTTCAGAGAAATATCATGCATATAACTTCTTTCCATGACATATTTCTTCATAAACCAACTGGCAGGAAAAAAATGAATAGAGGGAAATGCAAAGAAAAACCAAGCAGTATAAGAGAATAGAAAATATGCAAGGATAAGAGTGCACAAAATACGGATAGGAAAAAGGATGGGTTACGAGGGAACAGACCAGAGGAAAAAAAAAAGTGAGATCGTAAAGAGTGAGGCAAAGAGATGAAATACGGTTATTGAACAAGAGATACATAAATTGAAAACAGAGAAACTGGCACCTAAAACAACACAGGAACCATGGAAACAAAGAAGAAAACAATGTGCAAAAAACTGAAATTGTAGGCAGGACACTTAAATCTTGTTTGAGGTGGAACAGTATTGCAGTATTGTTTTTCTTACTAGGACTGCCCTTAGGTTAAAAAATACACCTCTCCCTCCCTGCCATAGTCATGTGGCCAAAACCCTTAATGCAGACCCTCACTGATAGAAGGACTATTTGTGTAATTCATGCCTTCACTGCATGCCTAAATCTTGACTGCTCTTTCTCCCTTTTAGGAACTAACAATACTATAGACTTCTGTGGATCTCTGTGAGCGATGACAAGTCTGGCTAAAACATGGTAAGGATGACAGTAAAAACATAATTCCTTTAAAGGTCTGCATACATAGATGAACTACGGAAACAAAATTTTGACACAAAATAGCCCTCCCTTATCTGCCACCTCACATTGAAGATAGTTTATATTGCTGAGCATCTGCTAGTTAAATTATGCTGTTTGGTTTTTTATACACATGAATTTTGTTTCTCAGCTTGCCCAAACCTAGGCGTCGGCTATTCAAGACCTTACAACAGACAGGATCCAGAAACTGAATTTTAATATGTTTATTTCACCTGATGGGTCCAATCTGCTAGCTAGCTATTTTGAAATCAAACTCATCATAGAGGGAATTTTATCTCAAAAATTAGTTACAGTAATTTCTTTCAAAATACATTAGAAACATCAGGGTTTTGCCCAGTTGTTGTTTTTGTTTGTTTGTTTTTATAATGACACTTATACGAGATAACATAAACCATGAAGTTGGAAGCCTGGATTTGATGTCTTTCTCGATGTGAACTCCCAACAGATCAAAGGCTGCCCTGATTTCAAGGCTATAGACTAACTGTGACGCAGGTCACAGCCCAATTCTCCTGACAGAACTGCTGCAGTGTTGGACCAAGGAATCAGGAGGACAAGACCGGGAGCATGAATGGGTCTGTTGACTGATACTTATGTCATGTTGGTAGGAATAGGAAATAATAGATTTTAATCCTTCTTCCTGATCCATTTCTGTGGGCTTTTAGGTTGATGTCATTGAATAAAAATTGTCTAAATAGTATTATGAATAAGCTCAGGACTCATACTTCAGCCACCTTTCCAAAGGCCTTGACCACTAGGTCAGAAGAAAAGAATGAGCCCTCCTTGCTGCTCTCAGGAGCATGTAGATTGAGAGACCTACCTTTATTATTTCTGGATGAGGATGAAGACACTGCAGTTTAGGATGCCAAATACTCAATGTTGAAGGAGTATGGAAAAAGTGATATTAAATGCATCCTTAGTAATCACCATCTGTTAGTGCATTCAGCAGTGGTTAGTACATTTAACTAAATACTAGTGCAGTTCACTGGGTGTGGCGTGCCCTTTGTTATAAGTTGGTGGTGGGATATCCCGCACTGCATATACTTGCTGCTCATGGAAGCCAATGGGAGTGTTAGGCTAAGTATTGAGCAGAACTGATCCTAAGGGAAAAGTTTTATTTGAGAAAGTGGTAATAATTAGTGACAAAATGGAATATGAGCGTGTCTTACTGCTGTCTATTTAAAGCCTTAGATTAAAAGTAAGGCAATTTCTCAACGCCTTAGGACTAAAGCTTAGGAATAGCATATTTTGAAATGTATACAGAATAAAAAGTTGGTGTTGACTAAACACATTACCATCTGCTTCTTTGTTTCATTCCACTAGAGATTAATTGAGTTGATCTGAGTTAGCAGATACTCTCAATGAAATTACATAGTGTGTTGATGAGGATTTCAATTCAGCTACTGATTAACTTGTTAGAATACCCAGGTGAGGTGATAATTGTTCCAGAAATCTGAATATTAAATTTTAAAACCAAGTTACTGCTTGTTGTTGCAGGTCGTGCTGACTTAAGAATTTTTTTCTCACTTATGTCATTATCAACCACACTTTAAAGAATTAAGCCCTGTGTATATCCTCATTATATGAGCTTACACATACATAATATAAATTTGTGTGTTCAGGTGTATGTAGGTATATATACACATATATTTATTCAAATATTATTGCTATGGCAGGACTTTCATGTGCATCTGAATTGTAGATTTTTCAGCTTATTGTGTCAAGTGGTGTCCTTATTGATTAAAAATTGCCTGATTCCCAGTATCTGATTCTGAAATACCACCTATGTATATTTTGTCCACTTCAATGTATTTAAAAATCTAGCCTTTATTGTCGTTTTAAAATGGGCTTAGCTCCCAAGTAATTAACCCATGGTATATGTTGTGAAATGATTGAAATTCCTGAATTAAATGCATGACAGACATGAGAAATCAAGGAAGCTACTATACAGCCAGTGTACAGCCACAGGCTCTGTGTTGTCTGTCAAAGTGAGGTAATTTTATCCTTTGCATACCATCATCAGTGTCAATGTTAATATTTCTAAATGAGTAGCAATTATGCCAGCTCCATTGACTTCAGCAGGGCTCCACTTGGGTGGAAGGCTACACCCACATCCATTTGGAATTTTGAAGGGAACGTTTGGAATAAATTAGTTCTCCTTTTGAAATGAATCTTTGTTTCTAAAACAATATTAAAATTCCAATCCGAAAAGATAGATAATTACAGCTGCAAACTTATAGTGGCATAAGCACTGAAGAAACATAAATCATTCCAAACCATTTGTGTTTGGGTGAAATAAAACCATGTGGGTAATATTCATTTCAGGAGTGAAAGTAAATTCCTGTTCTAAAGCATGACCAAGAAAAAGGTACCCACTGTTTTGTTCATTATGTTACTGAACTCCTAGTAATTCTGTTTCACAACTTCATGTTCCAAAGAACACAATTATACATACCCAGGTGCTGACATCGAAGTTCCATGTGTATTTTTATACCTCCAGATAAAAGCCTTTTGTGAATTTACAAGCAATTCCTGCAGAAATGGTCCTGATGAAGTACACCTAATCAGACAATAGGCAAAAAAAATGTTTTCCTCAATAACAATGCCTCATTATTCTATTTAAACACATCAGCACTTACACTAAAACATTAAATTTGAAATGAACTCTGCTATTTGAGTGAGTTTTTTCTGGTTGTTTTTCCTCCCTTTTTTATATCCTCAGTACTTCAAGTCAAGCTGTGAGGAAAATCTCTTATGCCTGCTATGCAATTTTATCTTAATCCAGAGAAGTGGGAATCTAGCAAATGAAAAATAATCCAAAAGTTAATGTGGAACAAAATATCTAGGCAAAATCTGGGCACAAAATTCTTAGTACACAGAAAGCCTGAAGGCATAGTTTGTCTCTCTTAGCTGAAGCATGACTCTAAAGATAACCAACCAAATCTTTTATTTCTTTATTATTGGTATTAGATTGTTTTTTAATTTGTCTGTGAAGCAATTTCTGTACATTTATGAAGAAATTGCAAGCAAATGTTATGGACTGACTTATTCATATATGCTCTATTAAAATACTTAATCTTAATATAAATGAAGATGACAGCCTCAGATCTCCAATGTAAACTGCAATAGCAAAATCCCAGTGTCTGTGTAAAGTCTAATCAGTCTGGAAATCCTAGTTTATAGTTACTAGCATCATGCTTTGGGCTGATACAATGCTAAAACTCTTTTGTCCAATGTACAGTACACTCCCAAGATTCATTTTTTCAGCTCTCATAAATTCATTTTTATTTAGGTTTACCTATTTCAGAGTAAAAAAATTCTCTCTGCACCTCTTGGCAAGGAAGTTTTTGAGAGAGGCTTATTCACAGGTTTGTGGTTTTTTTCCTTAGAAAAAGAAAATGGTGTCAGTT
This sequence comes from Coracias cyanogaster, assembly GCA_033124195.1. NCBI lineage: Eukaryota > Metazoa > Chordata > Aves > Coraciiformes > Coraciidae > Coracias > Coracias cyanogaster. Next base: position 93,867 of record JAVSBS010027755.1, read on the forward strand.
ATTTATGTAATGTGTAGAATAAGTTATCGAGCATTAAACTTGTTGAAAAAAAACTGGGAAAAGTGAATGAAAACTGTTGTTTTCTTTCTTGGTTTGCTGCAGCGGAATAAATTGTTTAGCTATATGTCTCTATATTTATTTTAATTAAAAGAGAAGGGAAAGATTGAAGAAAAGGAATAGCTAGCTTTTATGGCAGTTACTATCTTGACTTGGGAGGAGTAAACATAAAAGTCAGGTGAATTATTTAAAATAAGTATTAATAAAATAGACTAACATAACAATGCCAATTATTTTTATTAAATCAGATTGTTAATAGACCAGATTTTGATTCATAGGCAGATGAGGATTGAGGGTCTTTTATTACATGGTATTTCCTAAGACTGTCTCTCCAAGATGATTTCTATCTGATGAAAGAGAATATTCAACGCAAGTTTATAAGCAAGTGCTACTTGCAGGCCCTGATAGTAGCTGGCAGCCAGAACATGGATTCAGTTTTCAGCAGATGTGGTGTATTGTCACCATTTCCTGTAAATGATGGAACATCCCAAAACAGGGATACTGCAAAAGGGTTAACATGGAGTTTTAATGTTTAATTATTCATTGTTTTAAATTACTCTTTTTTATTTTTTTTAAATATAAATTCCCATGTTACATTGAAACCCCAAACCACTTTTTTAATTTCATTTTAGTAAGCATTAATTCCAAAAGAATTTACAGCTTCTCTATGCAACCTTTCTAATACTCGGTTGTCTGTAGAGAGGAAATGTGCAGAGATGGGTTCAAGAACATCTGGTTGGACTCACACAAACAAAGCTTCTGTTCAGAAAGTGCTCATTCTGCTTGGCAGATGTTTTCTGAAATAAGCAGAGGCTCACAAAGTTTCCGTGGAGTGAAGACTTGATCCCTGAAAACTCTGATTCCAATGTCAAGAATAGGATCTTAGTTTTCTGGACTTCACAGTGCTGAAACTATAACTCTGTCACAGCTTCAAGGTTGCTTGGTGTGAAACTAGATGCAAGAAAAAGGGAAGTGGTATCAACTCATAGTCAGGACTCTGGGTTGGAATTGTGGAACTAAGATAGTTCAGCCCTCTTCATGGGCAGGATGGATAGCTGTGATGAGATCTTTGTGGTCTTCTACAGTGGGTCAGTTTCTGTTACTGACCTTCACTTTAGAAAACAGTTAGCATTCTGTCTCATTGGTAATCAGATACTAGCAAGCATCCCCCAAAGTAAAAGCCATAAAAGGTCATTTAAAAAGAAATAACTCACGTCAAAAGAGAACAGTTTCAGATGGTGAATTAGATATTCCTATTAAAAATGAGCAAAATGTTCAGTCATGTCTAGCTTATTTTTAAGAGGCTTGTGTCTGCCTCTCTTGATGGCTGTAAGGCATAATGGTAAAACATTGACACTTACAAACCAATTCCTGTGCTGCGATTTCATTACTAAAGAGTCAGTTTTGCTTAGGGCACACTGAGATAAGAAGTAATGAAAGTAGTAGTAATTTAGTACATATTTCAATAAAATCTTCCCTCACACTCATCCAGACCTCACGGCAAAGGTATGACATTGGAAAACCAATTATTGAGATTTACTTAGACTGTCAAATGATACAAAGACTCAGCTTTGGCAAGAACAGATTGCACATCCAACTGTATAAGCATTCCATCCATTAAAAACCAACCAAACAACCTTACTTTTCACTGTGTTTAAATAGGTGGTAACATTCTTCCTGACAGTATTTCTCAAGGTGGGGACTCTGATCCCTAAGACTGTAAGTAACAACAGAAAACCTGTAAACCCTGTGCTTCTGGAACGGCATTTTTTTTTCCTGGAAATCAGTTTTCCCCTGAAATGACTCTGCCTTGCAGTTAGCCTCGTATGGTTGCCTTGCTCTTCTAGAATAGCAAGTGGAAGGAAGACCACTTGTTAAAAATCTTACCTAAGGAAACCAGATGTGCAAGAAAATATTTTTCACAGAGGTGTTCAACAAAGGATGTTTTATCTATCAAAAGCACTTGAACTTCTTCATGAAGGTCAAACAGATTCCAGAGTGCTTTTGCATGGAGAGCTATCTGAGTTTGGTATTCAGCGGTAGTTGATGATTATTAGTTTAATTTTCATCACATAGAATGGCTCAAGATCAGAATTTAACACATGCACATTGATTAAGTTCATTTTGATTCACAATTTTTTGTAACAGTGCTGGCATTTAGTTTACTATCAATGCTTCTGAATGATCAATGATCCCAGAAAGTATTGCATCAGATAACACCTTCTTGTTTCCTACTGTCTCTGACAAGACTAGCAGTCTATTTTAACATGGCAGTAGTTGTATCAGTACACTCTTATGAACTTGAGGTAATCCAGTATTTCACTACTCACTCTCCTTAAAATATGTATTAATTTCTTAACTAGTCATCCGATTACTTCCTTTAAAAATGTCTTATTATTTATGCCTTCACACTCTGCTGTAAATCTCAGTTGGTAGGTAACTTAAATCATATTTGATGTGCCATATAAACCATTATTTCCCTTTTTGTGTGTAGTCTACTATCTTGTCTTCTCCAGTTCACTCTTCTATTGGGGAAGGTCTTATGTTTCATCTGCTTTACTACACTTTTTCATTAAAAAGGCTTCAAAAACAAGTTACCACCTTCATGGTATGTATTTCTCCAAGTACAGGGATCTTCCTAACTATAACTATACAGAATAAGAGACACAAAGAATTAATAAAATTGAAAGGGGCTTTTTTTAGTTCATATACTCTAATACTCTGCTCAAAGTGGGACCAATTCTTCTGTTATATCCCATTGCTTACAGTCTTGTACAATTAAATGTTTGATATCTTCAAGTATTGAGACGCCTCTCTGGGCAAGCTATGTGTTTGACTACCCTCATAGTAAAAAATGTCTCCTTATATCGCACTGGAGTTTTCTAATTTGCAAATTGTGATCATTGACTCTTGTTCTTCTGATGTGCAACTTCGAGAACAGTCTGACTCCATCTTCTCCATAACCACTATCCAGGTACTGGAGACAACAATGAGGTCTCCTCTGAGCCTTCCCTACAAGGTGGACTCAAGTTTCCCCTGCTTTTCCTCATTCATACATGGTGTGCTGCAGCCCCTAATCTGCTTTGTAGCCCTTCTGGACTCACTCCAGAGTGCAAAGGTTGTTCTTGTAATGGGGAGACTAAAACTGGGCACAATAGTCCAGATGCTTCACAGGTACCAATAAGAGCAGAAAAAGCACTTGCCTCAAGATGCTGGCTACAACTTTACTATTACAGCTGCATATACAATCGGCTTTCACTGCTATGAGACCACACTTCTCACTCATGTTCAGCCTGTTATTCATCAAAACCCCCACATATTTTACTGCAAAACCCCTGTAATGCTGTGTCCATGTAATGGTATCAAAGATGTCTTTGAGAAGGTATTTTAGCTTAGTAGACTTCTGTCAATATGGACTTTCAAGGTTTAGTGGAAATATTGCCTTGGCCTGACCATGTAGTCAGTTGCTTCACTGCCAAGTGCTTTTACTGTTCATAGAGTCTCACAGTATTATTAGCAAAGAAATGAAAACATAACACCTTAAATCTGAGATTTGTGAGAAATTTTGACAAGGCTCATAAATCTAGTAATGATGCACCTTTAACTCTACTTTCTGTTTAGCAATTGTGTTTTGTTCTGTGAAACTGTTTTTTAAATATGAAGTTACAATTATATCTCTTCTTCCAATTACAAAATAAAATCCACTAGTTTCACAATAATAGCATATTTAAATATAAAACCCAAGAATCATGTTAAAGAACACCAATTAATATCATTCTTCCAAAAGAAGTAGTGTTCAGCATGAAATTCACAGATGTTAGTTTACACAGAGCTAAGAAATCAGAATCATTCTGAACTGCCCTGTCACCGCTCTAGTTTCTAGTGAAAACTGACCACTGCATTCCTTATTGCATTCTCCCTCACTTCCCACCTTCTCCCACATGAGAAAGAGGTTACTTCTTAGTTGAGAAAGTGGAAGATATTCCAGTGGAATACAAACCTCTGTGTTGAATAAGAATTGATAGTCACTTGCCTTTGTGACTAGGAGGATACTGCACACTCCCTTTACCGAAAGGGTGAAGTAGACCTGTGTGTGCACACAATTATATTAATTGCTTCAGAACTTCACCTTACCAGTCAAATACTTCTTCAGGAGAAAATAAATTATTAATGACACTCCCTTCTCAGATATCAGTTCTTCAAACCAACAACCCATCTGCTAGATGTCTGTCTGCAACATGACTGCGCCATGGAAAAGTGTGTCCTGACATGGGGTGAGGTGGGAAGCACCTTCTTTTTCTCACCATTCTTCAACACCGTAATTATGCTGTGAAATAAGGATGGGGTGACTTGGAAGAAGGCAACAAACCATACCTAAACTGGTACAAACTTCACATCTTGCCTGAGAAGTGAACTACACATCACCGGCTGGCAGTGTCAAGTTCAGTAGCTAGGATTCTCAATTTACAGGCAGAACAACTTTTTTTAAGTCTGTTGGCTCATCACTTCAAAACGCAAATGAGATACTGCAGAGTAATATGCTACTGCATATCGGCAGCTTCACAGTAGCTGTCTGAGTGTGTGTATATAGCTCACAGCAAATGTGACATCACTTAAGATATCTTGGATCTCCTTCATGGTTCAGAATGATAGAGGGAGATGCTGTTTCTGGCTCTGTGGTTGGTTAGCACATTTACTTGGAAAGCACAGATGTAGTTGCTAATTCTTCCTCCTACCTACTTTTGAGCAGGTCCAGGTATATTCCTGGATCTGAGAAACCAACTCATCTCCAAAAATAAGTTCCACTTATTCTCGGAAGAAGACATATACTCAATGAAAACATCAGTCAAGGAATCTCAGAAAAATGCGCATATGTGCATTTACCCCAGATTTTGGAGTTCTCATATCACTGATACAGAAACAATATGTCAGAAGAACTGAAAGAGGATTTCATCATCGTTTTCTTTTATCAGGAGAGTAGACAATTTTATATCAATGCTGTGGTAATAGCTCACTTAGCTCACACTTTGAGTTGGTTACACATGCTTTTTTTTTTCTTTCTCTTTTGCTTGCTTTTCAGGAGCACTAACACCAGGAGAAATATAGCCCCCAGGTCTATAAACAGAGGTAAGAAAAAAGCTCAAGGAGTTAGCATGGGCTTGTTGAGTATTCTTAAAGGATTAGTATTGTGCAAACAATTAATGGGTTTGCTACAGAACAGAACTGATCCAAGGTTACATTCTGACACTATTGTTATTGGTTCTAGCAAATTATTGGATACTGAGGAAAGAATAGTAATTTGCAACAATTTACTTCTTATTGATGTTTTAAATTGTGTGTAACTCCTGCATAGAGAGAGCAATACACAAGGTAAGGAGGCACTAATTATGCCATTGAAGTCTTTTTAACGAAAATACCTTTTCTCATTGTAGAAGAAAGGACGAAACAAATTAAAAGTGGTTTTCTTTTGACAGAAACTTTATAGAATTAATATAAGTACGTGAATGGAAAAATGAAAAGGATCAAATAAAGATGTTGATCTTGCTTATCTGAGCATAAATAAAGACTTAACATCAAGTTGTACTGCCTTCATGTGCTTTATTTTTGATATATACTAGTTAATGAATAGGTAGAATGGGTTACACTTTTCAGTTTCACCAGATTACGGGTGAGATAAAGGTTTATGTTTTAGAAAAGGCAGGCATACACAACCTCATGGTGTCTGCTGTAGATGGATGAAAAAGTGTATAAACCCTTCTTTAGACAACTAGGAAGAACTTCACCATTGCAGGCTCTGGTACCCATGGGTAACCTTAAGCACCTCATTGTCTTCTGGGAAGGCAACATAGCTGGGTGGAAGCAGTTCAGGATACCCCTGTAGTGTGTCAAAGACTGTTTCTTGCTGCAGGTGATAGATATGTTAAAGATCATCAGATAATCTGCTACACACAAATGAGAAAGATGTGAAGATTGAAGGTGACTTTGACAGCAGTGAAGGTGACATTGTGGACTGCAAGCTGAATAATTGAGATGTATGGGCTCAGGATGAGATATCAGTTTGTTGAGGGATCTGCTTGGAAGGATTCCATTAAAAACTGCTCTGGAGGGCAGAGGGGCTAGGACAGCCCATCAGGCCAGGATCTTCAAGAACAGTCTCCCTTGAGCACAAGAGTGGTTCATCATGATGTGCAGGAAGTTACACAAGTGCAGCAGAAGGCTGTCTAGATCAATAGAGAAATCTGAACCTCAAATGCACAAAAAAAAGGGGGGGCGGGAGTGGAGGGGGGCGGGGGAGAAAGAAGATGTACAAGATGCACAGAAGGCTGAAACACAGAAAGGCTGTCCAGGAGTACAGAGGCATTACTCAAGCATGGGGGAATGGAGTTAGGAAAGCTAAAGCTCAGCTGGAAATTAATCTAGAGAGGGATTTCAAGAACATGGAAAAGAGCTTCTATAATTATCACCAGCAAAATGAAACTAAGGAGAGTGAGAGCACAGTGGCCCTCACTGCTCAGAGCAGCAGGGAACTTCAAAATATAAGAATATGCAGAATATGACTTCTGTACAGTGAGGCAAATCCCTTCAAGAAATGCAAAACCAACCGGGCATGAACACGCCAGCTGGGCAGTTTACACACAATGCATTGAATAGTGTATGATCCACCAGATTTGTAGTGTGGTTACAAAGGAACTGCATCATGGCAGACCTGGTAAGTTCAGTGCTTCAGAAAAACATTTGTTACATATGGCTATGCAAAATGAATTTGTTCAGCCTACCAGAAATCTTAAATAAACTTTGGCAAACTCACTTTATTATCTCTCGGTAGAAGGATGGGATTAATTTGCCCAAATACAGACATCTAATACTATTTGAGATACCATAAGCTGTCTGAAATATCTACACTGGGTTGGCAGATATGACAGACCACTTTAGATAAACCTATGTCCTTCTGAAGGTCAGACTGAGTATTTGAGGAACTCTAAAATTACACTGGATATCATTTAAGCAGTTTAGGTAAATGGATGCAGCCCTTTCATACTTAGCTTTCAAGCCAAAATACACAGGCTCAGCTATGCCAGCTTCTCACTACCATAGCTAGAAGATTACAATACTATCCTTCTGGTTTCCTTAAACTGTAATTGAAGATATACTTTAGGAACATTAATGTCAATAAATACTACTAAGATAAAAGAAAAAAAGTCTTAGGAAAAAAATTTTAGCCCTAAGGGTCTTTCTCAACAAGTCAACCAGCTACCAATTTTGAAAGAATTCTTCAATATGCATTTTTGCTATGTCTTCAAAAATAACTATTTTCTTTAGGAATACTTGCCACATTATCTGCTTTCCAAGTCCAAAAGTAATCCACTTGAAAATGCGGGTGTTGTACCTTTGAGGTCTTATGTGACTAGTTCCAAGTCATAACATGCTTACATTGTGCCTTTGCAAGCACTCTGAGCTACACATGAAAAACTAGGCTCTGCATTAAAAGAACACTCCTGTGCTATATTTGAGAATGAGACATCTGTGGAGGAATTACAGGCTTTTTTTTTTCTCATGCTGAATTTTTAAGCTCTTGTTTCCACAGCTTTAGAAAATGTGTTTCAGCACCTGGATGTGAGATATCTTTTGAAATCCAGGAAGGATCTTGTTACCTGCTAGGCTTAGTTTAAGAATCTGGGGACATCATTAGGGGAAAAATCTGGTTTTTTGTTCATCTCTGCACCAACTTTCAGTAATTTCATCAAAAGCACCTGCCACTTTTTATGAGTACTTATTTCCCAAGCCTGCAACACATTTCTGATCTTTGGCCCCTGCTTTTAAGAGGACTCTGTATCCACCAATCTATATCTTTCCGCTCCTTTCTGAAAGCTTACTTGTTTTCTGGTATCAAAGATTTGGTGGTAATGAAACTCAGGAAAAATCAGATCATGCCAGTTCAAGAAGTCTTGTCTTTTATGAGAGTAACGAGTGAAAGAATGCTTTTGCCTCCAGCTACACTGGAAATAAACCCAGTCAAGTACATTTGGAAAGTACATTTCTTCAAGCTTTCCATGCTCGAAGGGTTAGTGGCACCCAAAGTTGTAGGTATCTGCTGGAGATCTTGCTTTCAACAGGGAAACAGTAAACAAAAGGCTACTCTGTTCTTTGTATCCTACTCCTGCAGAGTTTGACTGTCCCCCATATTCAGAATTAGAATTCCTCCTTTACTTGCAGGATCTTCAACTTTCTTATCTAGCATAATCTTGTCCAAATGAGTCTTGCCTTATCCTGCACCACTGGGGTGGGTACTCACACTGTTGCCAGAATACTGTTACCTTGTTCAAATACAGTTTATCAATCTGGAGAATGTACACAGGATGACATTGCTCTCAGAGCACTTAAAAATATTTTTCAAGCTAGTGGTAGTGTTAAAGAAAACAAAACAGAAACCACCATGGAGTTGGTTCCAGTATAAAACATATTTTAAAGTAGATTCTTTTTTTCACCTGAATCAGAGAAATATACTGTGAAATGCATTAGTGAAAATACAGAAGCATCCATGTAATCTTGCTTTCACTTGCAATACATGGAAAATATGTATTGCTGTGATTGTTTAGTAAAGTCATAACTATTTATTTGAGAGGAGGAAATATTTTTAATGTCTAAGAGAACTATGAACAGATTCCTGATGGTAGGAAATGCACACTTGTCTTTTAGACTTCCCTGCTCCTCCACATCTAGGGAAAAAAAAACAGAGTTACAAGGCTTACAGCAGTATATGATATGCAAAATAATTTTTAGACTTGATTTACAAAAGTCCATGATTATACTTTCAGAAGTATTTTTCAAATAGGACCAACTAGCTCCCCTTACAGTTAATATTTTTTCAATAAAACTTAAAAATTGTTGTAGTAGCAAAGTTTAGGCTGAGGGTTTCTTCTCACATGGACTGTAGGAGTTAGATATTTGATTCACATTTTAAATTCAGCAAAAAGGTCTCCCGTGAAAACACCACTGTTCGAGCCAAATGAGAAATATGTCAGCACAGACACATGTAATGGTACTTCCAAGGGGACCTAAGCATGTTCATAGTACTAAGCACATATTTAAGCCCTTTTCTGAAATACAACAACATTTTTCCATGTTTTTCTCATTGCTAGAATTGTAAATTTCAGAAAATTTTGTAATATCTGAGGAATTCCCACAAAAAATGGAACTCACAGAAGTAACATCTACCTCTGGGTGATTCGCAGGTGAGTAATGAATTACACAGGAGCTATAAACAGTGCAGTATAACTGGAATACTGATATTGATTTTTAACACTATATTGAAAGCAGAAAATAGAAATCAGCCTCACAAAACAGTTATACCAGCAGAACATAAGGTTAATGAAACCTCCTGTCTCGGACAAAAAGATCATGACTTCAGTCACTAAGAAAATATAAGACATGATACACAAAAAGCACAGGATAACTGCTAAAGGAAATTATAGAATTACTTTAAAAACAAAAGGAAAAAAAGTCCTAAACTCACCGTTTTTTTTATAGCGTAATCCTTAGGGAAAGAAATACTGTTAGAAATACTACTGGTGAGCACTACTGAAGAAGTGTTGCTGTAATATTATCTATACATTAAGATAGATATACAAACCACATGATATTAGGTAAAAACATTTGCAAAGCTGCAAATTTAGTACTGTGAAGATGGGATTTAGAAGTGATGTTTTTCCTTTTAGCTCAGCCCCACTGACCTTGGACAAATCATTTCAGCTTACTGGTCTCTTCTCAATCTATAAAATAGAAGATTCACAGAATGGTAGGGGTTGGAAGGGACCACTGGAGATCATCTAGTTCAACACCCCCATCAAACCTAGGGAAGGTTACACAGGAACGTGTCCTGGCTGGTTTTGAAAGTCCCAGAGAAGGAGACTCCACAACTTCTCTAGGCAGCCTGTTCCAGTGCTCTGCCACCCTCAAAGTAAAGAAGTTTCTCCTTCTGTTTAGGTGGAACTTCCTGTGTTCCAGTTTGTGTCTGTTGCCCCTCATCCTGTCACTGAGCACCACAAAAAAGAGACTAGTCCCATCGTCTTGACACTGCCTCTTCAGATATATATAAACATTGATCGGATCCCCTCTCAGCCTTCTCATCTCCAGGCTAAATGGACCCAGGTCTCTCAGCCTTTCCTCATAAGAGAGATGTTCCTGTCTCCTAATCACTTTGTAACCCTCTGTTGGATTCTCTCCAGTTGTTATCCTCCATCATAAATCACTTGAGCATGAGCAGATGAAAAGTTTTTTATATTAGTCAAAGGTTATTTATTATGTTTACCCATGTCTGAGTTAAATAATTCCTTCTTAGCAGAGATGGAAGACTGAATGTTTGGATTCCAGTTCTAGACAATTACTTGCAAAAACAAAGGCTAATACATTACATTGTGTGATTGAAGGGGTCTTCTCAAGGTGCTTCCAAGACCCTCCTCTTTTGGTAAAAAGTACAGACAAAACCAACAGGACCAATACCTGTAGGACTGTAAAGTAAATCTGTGCTGCACATTTCATGAAGATGAAGAGATACAAGGTACCTTGGACATGCGAAGAATTTTCCTTCAGTTTTGCTCTAACTGAACCAAAATTGCTTTTCAATTCATCAGGTTAAAATATCTTGTGCTAAGCACTGCAATTCCATGGCAAAAACTCTTCTGGTTTAAACCACAGCAGAGTCTGTCAGATCAATCTGCCATATTCTGACCACCCTGGATGATTTCCATGGATAGTTCTTCTGAATCTTTCTTTCATGCCATTCTGCCATTCACCTTTGAGACAAGGAGTACCAGAACTTGCTATGGAAGTTAAATATTGCCATGCAGCCCTGAGCATCTCCCATCAAATTGCTGATCAGCCTTTTACCAGAATTTTTTTAAAAATATAACTTTTAACATAAAAGAAATGTAGTACTATTTAGCATCTTTACATTATATGAAAAGCCTTGTCTACATAACTATGCAGCAGCACTGGCCAGCTATTGGTGGCTAGAAAGACTCATGGGCTAGCAATACCCTTTAGAACATTCATAGAAGAGGATTTTAATATGACTTTTCCTATTATATAGTTAGAATATTAAGGTCCTCCCAAAAGTCATTCTGAAAAATAAAAATACAAGGGCTGAATATCAGCAAATTCTTGAAGGAATATTGTACTCTTTATATACCAAACTGCACGAGTTTTGACAGCCTTTGACAGACTTATCTCATGTGACCAACATTTTCACATGACAGATGTTAGAAGCTGTGATACTCATATTGGCAGTCCTACAGTTCTGCAGAAGTCTTCTCATCTCGTATGTATTCTGCCCAGACACATATATGGTTACGTTTTTTCCCTTTGAGCGACTTTAAGCTTTCTAGTCACTATCTAGAAATATTAGGTTTGCCAATCTTCATTTTTTGTAATCCTCTAATGAGGTGTGATCTAGTCACCTGGCTTTTGTTTGAGTTTCCTCAAGATTTATTCAGACCAAGTATTTTGTGTGAATTACCTGCAGGAGTTAGATAAGCAAGATGTATCTTTTTCATTGGTGCAGGGAAGTTTGAAAGTAAATTCCTGATATAAGGCATTACTCATCGATGAACAATATATGAATTAGAAAAGTCATTAATATAGTTAATGATTCTTAATTACATAATGAAATGCCTGTTACATGATTCTTTAAGTGTCTCAGCATTTCCATGCATTATTGATAGCCAATTAGGTACAGACGAAGGAGCTTGGAGAACTACTTGCAGCAAACAATTTATTTGACAAATTTAGCCTTCTTTTTTGTTTTTGAATTAGCTATAAGCAGGCTTTGTTTTTCACAAATGCCATTGTTACTCCAAGTAAATCTTTTAAGCAAGAGTCTTCCAGCCTATCCTTTGATTACAAACTATTATACGTACTATTGCTTTCTAGGTATGATTTATTCTTATTTCTCCGAAACAATATTTATCTTCTCAGTCTGATATCATATTCTGTTCCTTCACTGGATGGATGCTAGACTCAGACTCTTCCTGGTTCCTTCTCCCCCTTCAAGACTAGACTCATTCAGCTTGGGCCAGCCATAGAGCTTGACCTTACACTGGGTTTGTCTTCCAGGTTTATTTATCCAAAACAGAATGAAAAACAGAAGGTGTTATCATCCTATGAAATAAATAGAACAGAGTCGTTGAACAGTTGGAAATCAAAGAATAGAAGTAATGACTCTCCATCATTTAAATCTAATCAGAAGCTATAGCTTTTACCATTTAGTATCCTATGGCCTGTCATGCCCTCTCCATTAAGTTTTCAATTGCTCAGTTTACTTACATACTAAATACAGACTTCTTTCAATGATTTACAGCATCATGCATCTAGTTCTGTAAAAACTATTTGTTTGCAGATATTAATCTCATCTTATACCAACTATGGCATGTAGACTCACATCAGTCCTTTTAGGGACTACAAAAGTCGTGTTCATTTGTCTAAAAAGTGGTTGCTTATCAGTCATATTATTACGTTTATACTCCCTCACCAGTGCTGAGTACAGAAGAAGGATCACATCCTTTGATCTGCTGGTGATGCTTCCCTTAATGCAGCACATTAGGCTATTGGTCTTCTTTGTCAAAAAAGCACACTGCTGGTTCACAGTTAACTTATTGTACTCCACGACTCTGTGGTCTTTTCTTCAAAGCTACTTTCCAACTTGTCATTCCCAGTCTTTTCTGGTGTATAGGATTATTCATTCACAGATTCAGGAATTGGTATTTCCCCTTTATCGAATGATTAAGGGGTAATATTACACTAAAAGGATGAATAGAAACTCAACCAATGTTTTTCAGGAATAGCTACATTCAAAATCTGTCCTCTCTGCCTGAGATATGTTTCACCTTGCCTAGATGTTTGATCATTCACATTGTGTGGGTGTGGCCAGCAAATTTGCGTAGGCTAGTTGTGCTAGAAAGCCGCTTAAGCAGTCTGGATGTTGGATCCTTGTGGAGTGGACTTATTCCAGTAACTTTAGAGATGAATCTAATAGTGTTATCTTTAAAACAGTCTCTATAACTGTTTTCTGTAAAACTTGTTTTAGGACTAAAATCTTCTGGCAGATAAAAGCAGCTGATTTAAAGAGAAAGTTGAAAATGAATTAGCCTTTAAAAAAACCAAGATTTTTAGTTTTGTTCTCAAGTTACACATAAGCTATTCTATTTTTTTTAAAGTGTACCAGTTTAACTACTAATTAATTAAAATGAGAATGATTTTTCTTTTCCTCCAAGATCTCCTCCAAACTACTTGAAATGTGTTCAATAAAATTATAGAAGTTATTGTAATGTCTGTGAATAATGTCTAAATAATACCCATGTCATCAACTACGAAGGATGGATAAGAGAATTTTAAAAAAGGCCTTAGGTTTATGTATTAAAATTTGTCCTTCAGAGATTTTCAAGAGCAGATCTGCTACCAGGTAAGCTCTGTGATATCCAACTAGCATTTCAGAACGGAGTATCTCATATTTCCTTCTCCATGAAGGCAAGTGATTACAGCAGGCACAAAAAGTAATGGCAATCAGAAGCCTATATCACAGAAATTTTAGCTGTCTCACCCCCTCTCCCTGCATCTTGAATAATTATTGCAGCTTGAAATTTCAAGTGACAGCTAATTTAAGTGTAGCTTCACCTTATGGTTTCAAAAAATTACAAATTACTTTTTAGATTTATTTGCTAAGTCATGTAGCAGAATATTGTGCAAGACTGTCTGTAAGCCTAGACTGAAAAAGAGAATATGGTTTTAACTGGGTGATTTTCTTTGTCCATTTTGTTTTGTTTTTCAGGGAGTGAACATAGCTCTGATACTCTATCAGAGCAACTGATGATTCCATTTAAAATATTCTTAAAATGTTAACATTTTAGTGCACCATAATCTAATGTTGTCTTGTGAAGACAGACAAAATTCTGTGCTCGTCTCTCACAGACAGGGATTTAAAAAAAAGAAGAAAACACTCCAATACAGTCAAACTCTAGAAATTTCACAAAAAAACCCTCTCCTTACCCTGCTACGGTCTCAAGACACTCTGGTAACCAGCATAGGTATTTACACCTACTGTACAAATCCATTGAAGCCTCTGTAGTCATTCTGTGAGTTAATGAGGTCATGTAAATCTGGTGAAACTACTGCTTTATTCTCTCAGGAAGAAGGATGTTGCTCTTTATAAACCAAGGGTGGGAAATAAATAGAACTTCAACAGGTAGAGTAAGGTTCTGAGCAAACTGTGATGAATATAATGTCAGTACCATTAGCTTTACCTTATTCAGTGCACATGTTGTTGATTGACAGAGACCCAACATGTTGATTCATGCTATTTAATTGTTAAGTCAATGCCTATAAAAGGTTACTGCCATCCATGATGTGATTGTTGATGAGGTTCCTGACTTTGCATACATTACCAAGGTCTGGCTGGATGACTCTGTAAAACCATTATTGGTCCAGATGCCTTCTTTGGAATCTTAGCTCATCAAAATTTGAGAAATGAGTAAAGCAGTGATACTACAAGGATTTTAATGGAGCAGACAAAGCAATAACAGAAGGTGAAACAAAGCTCAAACCTGAGGTAAGATATATGCTTTTAATGATAAAGAAAATTTATCCTAGGGACGAACTGCAGAGTAGTAACTAGCAGACTAATTCAACATATCACTGACAGTTCCAACAAAAGGCATTCTCAAAGCTGCTTATTTTGTACTGCATTGTCTACAATGCAGCAAAAATGAAAACAATAGCAATCAATGAGCACAAAGTATTCCAGCATTGGAATAAGTTTTAAAAAAAAATTCTTAGAATGAGATGCAATGTTATGTGTTTTCTTAATATAATTAGTGATCTTAGGAAAAACCCTCCTCTTCCCTTCTAGAAGTCTAGAAGCAATTATTAATATATAAGGCTTGAATTCAGCAATCCACTTTATATCTGCAAAATAACTGAGATAAGGACTAACGCAATAGTTGTACACTACACCCTGACGTACTAAATTCAGGTGAGTGAATGTAAAGTTAAGAACCTAGATGCTTGATGTGACCTGGGAAATAATAATTTTGAAAAGTGTTAATTTGAATCCAGTTGTATTTGAGGGATAGATTAAAAAAAGGATTTAGGATAAATCTTCTTGGCCAGTTCATGGAAAGATATCAAAGGCAGTGTTAAACAAGCTATCTCAGGTATCAGAATATATATATTCCTGTTAGGCCAAAGTCCCATCTGGGATATATTACACTGCCTCACCACAGATGCTTGATTAGTAGTTCTGGACCCTGGCAATATTAGTTTGCATAAGTCTTGCTTAACTTACTTAAATTTTGCTTGAGGGTACAGATGTATGTAGAGTTAAGTGTTTTATTGAACAGGAATAGTTTTAAACATGTGCTTATATAATGTTATCAATTCCCGTGAAACGTATTAGCTAAAATGCTTATGAACAGTTAACTTTTATATTGAGTAAACAATATCTGATACCATGCTATATTTGTGCATTGCATGTGCATGTATCATAATACATGTTTGGAGATGGTTACCATGAGACTGTACGCTCTACACTGGGAAACTGGAAGAACAATAAATACCATAAAGCTGAGTATTCTTTACTGATAAGTGTTCTTACTGTTGCTGTTATATATCTTTTTTTTCCATTTTTTTCTATCCTTTTTTGCTTGCCTTTTTGTTTGTTTGTTTTTAAAAAGGGGAATCTTCAAAAGGATACAGAAAAGTTAAAGTACTACCCATGAAGCGGTGCTCTCCAACACTTATCTTTTGCTCCGAGTCACTTCTGGGCTTGTTATTGTCCTTCTTATCCTTCTTACTGTAACCCGACATTTTAGTGTAGTTATACATTTGTTCTATGTTCCCAACTTCAAGGTCGATCTCAAGTCAGCTCAAATTTACAAGATTTGCTTGCTATGAAACAAAAAGAGAATTTTGAAATCATGCAAGCAATATTTTGCCCTTTTGAGACTGGTGGAAACTTTTTTTAAACTGCCTTTTACAGATGACAATTTAGTTCTATGTACTAAGCAAACTGTTCAGAAACTGTCAAAATGTCCATGTTCCTGAATGTATTCATCCTTCCTGTAACCTGAAAAGTATTGGTCAACTGGTATTTTTCAGTTAAATCCTTCAGACAATAAACTGACTAAAGACAGCACTGAGAGCCTTCTGAAAATACAGCTCCACTGCTTCTGTATACAAGGAACACCTGAGAGCAGAAAGATTCAGATAAATAGAGGGCACTAGATGAAGATTCCTAAATTGCATTGTTGAATATACTTTCCTCTTCTTAAATTACAAATCCTATCCATTTGCTTCAAAATACATGCTTGGAAATTGCATGCCATTTCATTCTGGAAATAGCATAGAACTTGAGTGTGTACATTCACCCAAATTCATGCAAGTAAGTATAAGAGATCTAATCTGCTTCAAAATGCTTATATATATATTTAATAATTTGATGGAATATTTTGGGTTTCATAAGAATGGCTGAAAAAAAGTTCTATTCCACCCACAGTATGAACTATTTTGATACCGCTATGTTGTTTCATGGGATCTACTGGTGTATCCTCTTCTTATTTTCTACCAAAGTCCTCTTGTAAGATATCTCACCCTTGATACGCTATGGCCCTCTCACAATTTTTTGTTATAATTAATCATAGGTCTCCACATTCTGTTGGTGGACACAGGTGATGTAGGATATTGGAATACAGAATTACCTGCCAGGAACCATATTCTAAGAAACAGAAGCAGCAGCATATGAAATAAAATATTCTGGTGTTTTGATGGAAATCACATATTTTACCATTTTACGCTTAGTTTTCAATACAAAAAAGAAAAAAAAAAGTAGACATTGATCACTAAGTATCCTTGTTGTCAAAAGCTTTGCTTGGCATAATCACATCATTTCTGTTATTTTCTACAAGTTCTGTGATAGTAATATATATTTATATGCCACAGGGTGTATATAGATGATAGTAATAATCAGTAACAATAATTATGTTTCTGATTTCATCCAGTTTCATACTTTTCAAAGCCTACTGTTACCAGCTAATTGAAATTCTACAGCTGTGAATTTGGAACTCTCCCATACAGATTAAATCTCACTATAAGTGGCCTTTGTATATGCATGAGTATTATATTAAAATGAAAATGTTATTACTCATTTCAAAATCTGATCATTAGAAGTGGCCAAATTAACAAGCAAATATGAATGAGATGTTAGTAGTGAACATATATTATTAATAGGTCCTAATTAAAAAACGTATGTGTTAACAATATACCCTCAAAATATTTCTGGCCATCTCTTTTCTCTGACTGATAGACTAAATATCATGTCTCAAAACCTGGATATTTCATTTCCCAAGGAGCTTTAATACTTGTGTGAAAGGTTCTGTTCTGACAGCAGCTTTCAGGCACTTCACAGACACTACCTGTGAGTTAAAAAAATTTTGAGTAAAACCAGCACTATTTATTTTATATGCATCTGCAGGCAAAACCCCTTTTGAACAGAATTGCCCAACATTTTGAGGGTTCTTATGCAATGCAAGAGTAGATATAGCTGGAAATTAAAACCAAAATATTTACAAATGTTCCTCCAAAACTGTTAATATATTCAATGCTGCTAAATTCAAAGCTTTCTGGTCACTTTAGCCCAGCCTCCACACAGTAATATTGTACTAGCAGCACATTTGCAGAAAACAGATGTAAAACCTTCCGAGGAAGTCTTGAAGAGACTGGAATGACACCTAGGGTGGTATTTCATCTTCAGTGAGATGTTTCTAACTGTAAAAACCAGGAAATCACAAACTCCTCACTCTTCAGCTGAGATCCAGATCTTAGGATACACTACTGCCACAGTATTTCGTCTCTATTCTTTCTCCTTCCTTGTTTCGGGTTCCCTTTCCTCTGTCAGTGTTCTCATCAATCCAGAGCCTTATTTTTTCCTCTACACTTCAGAGTGAATTTTTTAATCCCAATTCTGATATTCCTGTGATACATCTTAAATCTTTCTCTGCTCTAAGGACACATAAGCAGGTCAGAGAAACATAAGCAGAAAACTTTCATATTCATATTTCTGTATTCATGTCCGAAATATTTGCATGCTTGTCCAGTCTCATAAAGAGAAATCATGTCATGAGACTTGTCTATCTTATTAGATTAAAATAACATTTCTCTGATTTCATTTTTTTTATGATTAATCTATCAAGAAAAAAAACCTCAACTTAAAAATGGAGATAATTTCTGAGGAAGATTATAATGAGAGATGAAGCTTAAAAATATCAGGCTGTTCAGGGACTGTTTATGTACTGAAAGAGGCCAAATTTATCAAATACATTCTTTGCCTTTATCTGTTCTAATTTAATTGGGATACATAGGAATTAGTTTCCAGAGCACAAGCTGAGTCTTAGTAATGTCCTGTGCAAATTAAGCTGTAGTACCTATTTGTGTGGCTGTAGAAGTCCAGTATTGTATTAACTTTCACCTTGTCTATGCTCTCCATCAGTGGTTCAAGAAATGGGATATTTATCAAATTTAGAGACCATTTGACCTTCTTCAAGTTAATATAAAATCAGATTGACCTATGGTTGCCAGCATCAAAAGCTAGTTCACTCATTAGATGACTTCTAGATAGGGATGGCCAAACGGTTTGACCCAAGATCACTGGTGAGCTACATCCCATTAACCTCCAAAGAAAGAAGGAGATACAAGAAAAGGAAAGAGAAATAGGGGACAAAAAAAGCTTCAGAGTAACATCTGTATTTGATAAAGACAATAGCAGAAATATAGTACAATGGTTAGATATTCTATGATACTTGATCTCCTCAGCTAGGACAGCAGTCTGGGGATAAAGAGCTGCAAAAGCATCGGTATTTAGCTGTCCCAGAAAACGTTAGGGCAGCCCCCTCCTAGTGACTGCATTCTTAACTTTCCATACCAGACATCAGCCTTGCTCTCTTCTGTTTGTTAGACAAGTCTTGCCAAAACTATAAAAACAAATGATCTGAGAGATGTGTCAGTAATTTCACTAGTTAAAAAATACTAATATGCTTCAGAAAGCAGCCGATTTACATGAGGGATCTCAGGAAAGTGATTCCTTTTATTTAATTTTTATACCCTTACCTCCTAATGTAACTCATCAAATCTCACCTGATTTTATAGGATGAGGATGAAAACTGGGCTATTTGATCAAGTCTAGCTGCAGATAAATGGCTAGCCATTCACCCACAATGTTCTTTTCAGTTTTTTTCCTTCTTTTTTTCCTAACGTGGATGGCTGATCACAACCTCTTTGTCACGGAGAAACTAAGGTTGATATGAATCCTGAAATAATTTCTGTTACACTTTTAAAGGATAATTCCAAGGCACTCACTGATTGATTCCACAAATATATGTTCAATGAATGAAATTATGAGGGTATTGGTCTATTATATTTTCTGTGAATCAGCTGTGGGACCTGTTCCACCATATTTGAACTCTGGCCTTACAGAAAGACTGGAGTCAATGTAGTTATCACAGAATGCTAGGGTTGGAAAGGACCTCTGGAGATCGTCTACTCCAATCTCCCTGCCAGAGCAGGGCCACCTAGAGCAGGTTACACAGGAAGGAATCCAGATGGGTTTTGAATGTCTCTAGAGACGGAAACTCCACCATCTATCTGGGCAGCCTGTTCCAGTGCACTGCCACTCTCAAAGTAAAGATTTCCTCCTCATGTTTAGATGGAACTTCCTGAGGTCACGCTTATTTCTATTCCCTCTTGTCGTGTCATTGCGCACCACAGAAAAAAGACTGACCGTATCTTCATTATATCCACCCTTCAATATTTATAAGAGTACATGAGATTCCCCCTAAGTCTTCTCTTCTCCAGATCAAATAGACCCAAGTCTCTCAGCCTTTCCTCACAAGAGAGACATTTCGGTCCCTTAATCATCCTCATAGCCCTCTGTTGTACTCTCTCCAGTAGTTCCCTGTCTCTCTTGAACTGGGGAGCCCAGAACTGGACACAGTACTCCAGATGCTGCCACACTAGGGCGTAGCAGAGGGGAAGGAGGACCTCCCTCGACCTGCTGGCCACAGCCTCCTTGATGCACCCCAGTTTGCCATTGGCCTTCTTGGCCACAAGGACACATTGCTGGCTCATGGTCACCCTGTTGTCCACAAGGACTCACAGGTCCTTTGCCACAGAGCTTTCCAGCAGGTAAGCCCCTAAACTGTACTTGGTACAGGGGGTTATTCCTCCCCAGGTGCAGCACCCTACACTTGTCCTTGTTAATTTTCAGCATGTTTCTCTCTGCCAAACTCTCCAGATTGTCCAAGTCCTGCTGAATGGCAGCACAGCTTTCTGGTGTGTCAGCCACCCCTCCCAGTTTTGTATCATCAGTAAGCTTGGCGAGGATGCACTCTATCCCTTCATCCAGATCATTGATGAATATGTTGAACAGGACTGGACCCAGTACTGACCCCTGGGGAACACCACTTGCAACAGATCTCCAACCAGACTCTGTGTCATTAATCACAATCCTCCAAGTTCTATCTTTCAGCCAGTTTTCAATCAACCTCACTCTCTATTTGTCTAACCCACACTTCCTAAGCTTGCCTACTAGGATGTTGTGGGAGACAGTGTCAAATACCTTGCTGAAGTCAAGGTGGACAACATCCACTGCCTTCCCCTCATCCATCCATCCAGTCATTCCATTGTAGAAGGCTATCAGATTAGTCAAACATGACTTCCCCTTGGTGAATCCACACTGACTACTACCGATAACCCTCTTTTCTTCCATATGCTTCAAGATGATTCCCAGAACAAGCTATTCCATCATCTTCCCAGGGATGGAGGTGAAGCTGACTGGTCTGTAGTTTCCTGGATCCTACTTCTTGCCCTTTTTGAAGAACGGAGTGCCATTTGCATTCCTCCGGTCCTCAGGCACCTCACCTGGTCTCCAGGACCTTTCAAAGATGATGGAGAACAGCCCAACAATGACTTCTGCCAGCTCCCTCAGCACCCGTGGGTGTATCCTATCAGGACCCATGGAATGAGTTTTATTAGTATCTTCACTGACACCAGTTAAAATACCACAAAAGAAAGAGATGTCTTTCTGATTAATTTCCTTAAGTAACTTGTTCCTTTTGACTGGTATTGTGTTGGTTCAGCCATCATCATTTTACGCTGCCATCAGTTGCCTGATCACACAGGCCAACACTGAACTCAGCAACATCCCC
>JAVSBS010027756.1:0-17583 GCA_033124195.1 Coracias cyanogaster
CAATCTCCGTGGTTGCCTACGAGCTTGTTGGGGTAGTGTCTCGCCTTGCCCTCGATCCTCTTCCCTTTTGGGAGGCGTTACGGACGCTGGCGCCCGGACTGCGACAGGTGCGTGTGTGTGTGTAGTTGTTGGTTGAAAACACACCAGGACCTGAAAAAATGTTAACTTAAATCACCTTTTTTTTTACCCTGCTGGAGGATAAAACTTCCACAGTGATTCAAATACGAAACATGCAAGCTGACCAATTGTGTTCAACATTGGGCATCATGCGAACAAGCATGACTTCTTTTAAATCCTGTGGTTCATTACAGATGTGAATTTGGTGATCTCTAATCTATTTCTCATTTAGGTATGGGCTAGTCTATACTATAACTCATTATACTTGCCTAATATAATCGTAACGGTGGAGAAAATATTTACGTTGGAAACAATATAACATGTTAAAAAGCTGTGTGAAAATGTTTATAAAGAGCTCTAGTTTGCTTTTAAAGTGTGTCTCCTTCATAAGCACTTGCAACACAGCCCACTTTTGAAAAAAGAAAATTCCTTTTCTTATTTCTTTCCTATGTTTTAACTTTCTTATTATGACTATGGCTATCTCACTCTTCTATAACATTGACTGTTCTACTTGACTAGTTCTTTTGCTGTGCTTGTATTAACGGTGCACTTATTTTTACTTTTCTTTTTTTTTAATCTTGAAAGCAAACAGTATTGTCCTGCTCTCAATCAGCTAATCAGTACTCCTACATTCAAAGCAACTCTGTATAGATCTTTTTCCCTGCAATATTTAACATTAGTGTCAAAAGCAGTTGTTGAGGGAAAGGATGTTGCTTTATCAGTCCTTTTTTTTTAAAAAAAAAAGCATTCTCAGTAAGAAAAAAAAAGTGGAAGAGAGTTCTTACAACACATCCTTTATAATGCAATACTTCTGACTTTCTTTAGTCTCTTTTCAATCTATGCACATGAAACTCTCCCTTTTGTTTTGTTTAAACCAACTCATATTTGCATTCAGCAATGGTATATGAAAGAGGAATCAGAAATTTCAGACCATTTTTGTTACCCAACTGGGTACCAAAGGGGGGAGTGGAAGAAAAACATTACAACATTTTGGAATCTTTTGTGAAACAATGCTCAAAAATTTAACTCAGTTCAGTACTCTTTAGTATAATAATACTTCTTATGTATTCATGTATATCACTGTAAAGTATGTAAAAAATATCACTGCTACAAGATTTGTAACTGAATGGAGAATTATGTTCTACAAATATTTTGCACCTTGCTATACATAGACGTGAATTGCTATAAAAATGCAAGGATGTGGAAAATTAGACCCAACAGATAAAGATTTTCCCATCTATTTCTTGTTACATGCCTCTGGGGTTGATCAGGAATTTTTATAAGGGGCAATTCTGTAAGATTAAATCACCAGAATGATCTTGTAAGTGAATATCTCTCAGGCACATTAACAGTGTTTTTTCTTTTTTTTCTTACTGAATGTTTTTGAAGCATTATCAGTTCTCTGCTCTAGTTACAGAATTGTTTTCTGCTGAGTTATTGGTGTAGTTACCATAATGGAGAGGCTACATCATTGGACAAGGGAAGAGCTATGGATATAATCTATCTGGACTTCTGTAAGGCCTCTGACTCTATCCCCCACAACATCCTTCCCTCTACATTGGAGAGACAGGGATTTGATGGAAGGACTATTCTGTGGATGAGGAATTGGTTGGATCATCACATCCAGAGGGTAGTGAACAATGGCTCGATATCCAGGCAGAGATCAGTGACGAGTGACATCCCTCAGGTGTCTGTACTGGAACCAGTGATATTTCATATCTTCATCAATGACATAGACAGGGGGATTGAGTGCACCCTCGGCAGGTTTGTAGATGGCAAGTAGCTGAATGGTGAGATGGACATACCTGAGGGATGGGATGCCATCCACAGGTACCTGGACAAGCTTGAGAAGTGGGCCTGTGTGAACTCCATGAGGTTCAACAAAGCCAAGTGCAAGGTCCTACACCTAGGTTGTAGCAATCCCCAGTATCAATACAGGCTGGGGCATGATGGGATTCAGAACAATCCTGCAGAGAAGGACTTGGGAGTACTGGACGATGAAAAGCTGGACATTAGCCAGCAGTGTGCCTTCACAGCCCAGAAGGCCAGCCATATCCTGGACTGCTACAAAGGAAGGCTACAAAAATAATTAGAGGGCTAGAACACCTCTCCTATGAAGAAAGGCTGAGAGAGTTGAAGCTGTTCAGCCTAGAAAAGAGAAGGCTCTGGGGAGATCTTATTGCAGCATTTCAGTACATAAAGGGGGCCTATAAGAAAGACGGAGGCAATCTTTTTAGTGTGACCTGTTGCAATAGGACAAGGGGAAATGGTTTTAAACTAAAAGAAGGTAGATTCAGACTGGATATAAGAAAGAATTTTTAACAATGAGAGTTGTGAAACATAGGCACAAGTTGCCCAGGGAGGTGGTAGAAGCCCCATCCCTGGAAACATTTAAGGTCAGGTTGGAGGGGGCTCTGAGCAAACTGATTTATTTGAAGACATCCCTGCTAACTGAAGGTGGTTTGGACTAGATGAGCTTCAAAGGTCCCTTCTAACCCCAAACATTCTATGACTTGACTCTTTTTTTTTTTCTCTATGTTAGTTATTGTGAGTTGTGATCTCCAGTCCCTACAAATCTCAAATCAGGAGGGCCTTATTATTTTGAAGTCACACCAGAGACAATCTAACAGAAAATTTCTGTGACTTGAGAATTTTGCCTAGCTAATGGTTTTCCCTCTGATAGGCAGTAAAAACCTAGCTAGTAACCACAAAAAATACACTGATCAATAAACTTGTATTTGTTCAGACTTGAAGATGATATCACAAGTGGCAAGTGGGACACAACCTTTAGTGGTCTGTGTGGAAAATTGCTGTAGTTCTATCTTTTTGTTCGTTCTGAGGGCTTTTTTTACATATATATGTATGTATGTATATATACACCCCTACAGTTTGAAAATATACCTGACTACTTATGTTGTAAGTCATAAAATAAGACCAGAGAACACAAAAGGACATGAAAAATTACCTAAGTTTTAAAAAAAAAAATCCTCAAAAGATAGCAGAAGAGACATTTACTTAAAATGGAAAAAAGACCAACAGCTAGATCTATGTAGCACATGTGCATAACCATATGCAAATGAAAGACTGAGGTTTCATTTCCAGGACACTTTTCTTGTTTTCCATCCCTGACGCAAGTCATATACTGGAAAGGGTGCTAGCTTATTGTTAAGGCAGTTGAAACAAACATGATTTATAAAAAGAAAGAAATAAGAACTAGATAATATTACTCTTTATAATCTAATAATTTTTGTACCTTGTTTTTTGCTATAGTATCTTATCCAATATACAAGAATTTTGAAGCTTGTCAGATGTGTAAGAAAAAGAAAAAACACCTATGTTCTTCTGAGCATGTAGAAAAAACCTGGATCATTTTAGAACAAACATTTAATTTTCTTCAAACTACATATTTTAGTGTTCAATTGTAATCAACATTTCTTTGACCTGCTTTGAAAGTATTGGTGTGTTCCTGTGTACTGTAGTAAAATCATAACGTAGAAAATTATGTTCTCCTGGCTTTGGATGATATGTAACAGTTCCCAGCTAATTTGAGGGTAAGAGAAGCTATATATAATGGATTGGTAAAGTTTCTGACTATTAGATGCATAATTTTTTTCCTAAATTTTGTTTACCTTAATTTCTGATTCTTGCCTTTTTAGAACCTGAAATAAACAGGAGCCTCATTATTAAACTTCAGGATTTGACCCAGCTAAGTTTTAGTTATTAATTTCATTTATTTTAATGAAATTATAAATAATTTCCCGTACATCCCTCTGCTAAAGAAGTCCTAAAAGAACAGCTCATACCTTTCTTGCTATTAATGTGATATTTCTATATTATGGTATCAAAAAACCCCACATTTTATATTAATGCCTACTGCTTTGAGAGTCAACCTCAAAGAGTCTACAATTTTATTATTTTTGACTCTGTGACACATGAATACATTGGAAATTATCGCACTATTTTTAAATAAGTGCATCATGGTTGGTTGACCTTGGCTGGCTGCCAGGCTTCCCACTGTGGATCTCTCAGTCTGCCTTCCTCAACAGGACAGGGGAAGAAAACAAGATAAGCAATCTCATGGATTGAGATGAAGGCAGTTTAATGAAAAAAAGGAAAGGCTGCATGTGAAAGCAAAACAAAATTAGGAGATTTATTCTCTACTTCTCATCAGTAGGCAATGTCCAGCCACTGGGAAGCAGGGCCTCAGTATATGCAGTGCTTGCTTTGGAAGAAAAGTGTCTTAATAATGAAGGTCTCAAAACACACACAACTCCCTGCTTTCCCTGTGGATTTTATTAGTGAGCATGTTGTTGCATCCTATGGAATATCCTTATGGTCGGTTGGAGTCAGCTGTCCTGGCTGCATCCCCTCCCAAGGTCCTGCCCACCCTCACCCTACTGGCCTTTGCAGGGTGGGGGGAGGGCAGGGAAATCATGGGGTGGAGAGGGGTTGGCCAGAGTGCCCTGATGCTGTGTGAGCACTGCTCAGCATTAACAAAAACACTGGTGCATTATCAACACCATTCTAGCAACAATTGCAAAGCACTACATGGGCTGCTATGAGGAAAGTTAACCCATCCCAGCCAGACCCAGTACACCTGTCATCCAAAATAACTCTTGATTTCTTTGCCAAGTCCAGCAACGTAAAAAATATGTTTTATTGTTTGCATTTATTGTTAGTGTCTTTAAATAGCCATTAAAAATAACAGTCCAAGTGTTTCTGTGGTTTGTGGGATCAATATGTGTCAGTATTAAAGTGAGTCCTACCATCACAGTCGTCATAAGTTATTGGCATTTTACTCTAAACCAAAAAAGTATGTCTTGTTTGAACTATTTCTTTTTCTCTACTTTCATGGCATCTCCATTCTACAAGGAATTATGAATGTTTATATAAGAAAACTTCCAAAAGGCAGAAGTCCAGTCTTTATCAGGCACTATATTTTGTTACAAAATTGGTTTTGTTCTGAACTGTAGAAAAAGATGTTCAATATGTTACAATCTGTAAACACGTTCTTGGTAATTACATATCACATTGATCTTGGTGAGTTAAATACCAAACCATTTCCTGAAGGTGTTCATTTGGGCTACATGTATCTGAAACCATTTAGGCAATTCAACTACTTAATAATGTCTGTGGTTTTGCTTCATAGTTGAAAGGAAAGAAAATAATGTACTGTTTTCATGAGATGTCAGCTGTGTTTTGGCATGTGGTTGCATCCTCTCCTGGCAGAGAATGATGGCTGAGACCTACATTAAACCTTCTGATACTACCAGGATAAGTGCTGTCATTGCCCGTTTCAGCAGCTGTCCAGCTTGTCACTATTCATTTTTTACTTACACAGGTTACTAATGCTTTCAGTACTGACAAGTGTGGTATAGCCCTGTGTCGCGGTCTCATACTAACTCAGGCCTCTGGACTGAATCTTGTCAGGCTTGCTTTGGACTTGTCTTGATCTACCAAAAGCTCTCTTTACTTTTGTGTAGTAATGAGTGAGTTTTTTTCTGCATAGGACAAAAGTTTATGATCTACCAGTAATGAAGTAGTACAGAGGAGAGTGGGCATGGTATGATAACGGAAGCTTGTAAGTGGGCACCTAGTGCAGAGGAATGTGAGCATGACATGGTACAAAAAGGAGACACCAGGGCAATAAACAACTCACCTGTGATTATTTACTGATAATTAAAGAAAAATAGGCATGGGAGCTAGACAATAGAGACTTTAGGGTATCAAAGAGCAAGTATCTACTATATGTAAGACACTCCATATATAGTACATTTAGGTGTAAAGGGTAATTGCAGACCAATAAAGGAAAAATAAACTGTAAAAAGTTGCAAGATATAAAGATATAAAAATAGCCCTAAATGGACCCTGGAAAGAGGAAGAAGAAATCATCCTTCTGCCACTAAAGAAGAGAAAGAAATCTCTGAAATCCACATCACGTCTTTCCCTTTTCCTTTTAAGGACAACTTGCCCTCCCCCAGACTTCTCCCTCCCCAAAGTGTAGCCAATACCCTTAGGATCCAGAAGGATAGTGGAAGGGTAAGCCATAAAAGTGAGGAATGGCTAGATACTAGGAATAGTCTGTCTAGCGGTTTTAACTATATTATTAATGAGATCTTTTTATCAATTTTTTTTTTTTTTAAATTCTGTAAAGATTAGATTTGGAATTCTTTGACTAGATGGTTAGAATTTCAGTTACACTAGTGATAAATTCTTGACTTTGTTCATTAGGAGCATTTCCTTTTTCCCAAACAAGTTTCTGAGTGTATCAACACCTCCTTGACTCTTATATTATTGTTACAGCTCATCATTTTATAAGATGATGTTCAATATATGTTTTAACAAATAAAAAATAGCTCAAATTATTATTTGCATGTAATGACATGGTCAAGAAGGAAGTAAAATGGTATTTCTCTGTCTTTTCAATAGCATCTGCTTCCAAAAAAATGTTTATGAATTCCATGTGATATTGGTTCTTTGCAAGTGTTTCACTATGTGAACAAAATTTAAAAACCCCAAGTACACATAATTAAAATAGCTGAATCTTCTTCAGTTGAATACTTAAGTATATGTACTTCTTCTGTGTATTCAAAGGTTTTTCTGGGAACTTACTGTACCAGAGCTGCATCTTGAGGGATGTAGGAACACCACCAGCAATGGCATTTAATTAATTAGTGGGTACAGGAAACAGAATATAGCTGCATTACACAGGGCTAACCAAGCTTCACACATCCTTTTCATTAATTTACTGCAAGCTGCAGAGATATCTGTGGCAAGCAATAATAAATTGAACTCCAGACCTAGACTCCTTTTACTGTAGGGGGTAAAGATACCTCTCAAACTTTGAAGCATAGTTTAGGAGGGATTACAGCAAAGGAAAAGAAGTAATGCACTGACTGAAAACATTACTATTTAAGCCTACACAGACAAACATTTGTTATTCTCTGGCAGAATCTACTCACTAAAGCTTTAGTGAGTAGCCTGATTAGAAGGTAACTCAGCTTTCAGTGAAATCCACTGAATTCTCAGGGCTTATTCTGTCAAGAACAGAAGAAACATGGATCAATCTTTATGATTCCAGAAAATCAAATCCTGAACTTGATCCTTCTGATATGTCCAGAGGGCTGAAATTAGCCCTCAGGTTTTTTTCATTGTTAAATTGTGTAGTGAAAAATTTATAGGCTACAACTGGTACTGATATTGACCTATGTGATATTTTAGCGTGACAACAATTTTCAGTACAAAGTTGACACTCTACCAAGTTCAACATGCTTGTGTAGAAGGAAAGCTAGTTACAAAATCATGGGTAAAGAAGACTCTACTGAGCTATGATCCATGCAGCTGTTAAGACAGTTTAGGATAGCATTAGTTTGATTTGTATTGATGTGTCAATGGGAAAACAGATTCATCCTGTGGGATTTTATACTGAAGGCTATTGCATAGATGATGTCTTTTTTCAAATAGTGTCTTTTAATCCTACTTTAAATTTCTATCCATAACTTCAAAAATTTCTACTGACAAAGTATTTTTTTTTCCCCCCAAGAAATGTTACAGAAGAAACATGCTGAGTGGGCCAATTACATCTCTTTGGTCACGTAACTTCAAAGCTGCTAAGAAGTTTCTATTGCTCTGGAGAGCAAGGAAGATGTCTAGTTTCTGTGTAATGGTCTAATGGAGGCTGTCACTCTACTCCTGACTGTTTAAGGTGTCTTATTCACTGAAAGGCCACATGCATACCTGCTGCAAACAGTTGGCTTTCTGCTGTGCAGTTGGCAGACTCTTGGGAGGCACTGCAGAATCCATAGCACTATATCCTAGGCAATTATTGTACGGCATGCTGCTACAGGCTTTTCTGATATACCACAAGGTAATTTGTGTTAATCTATGTCAGAATTGTAGATGCTTTGCTGCTGAGCATTTTAGACCACAAGTAAAGAACTTCAACAATTAGCATGCATCTCCCTTGTCAAGGACCAGTGTTATATTCTAACTTTTAAATAATTCTTTTTTTTTTTTTTTTTTTTTAATTCATGCATGGGTGTGAGCCACATTTAATCAGAAATATAGCTGGCAGGGAGAGCACCAAATTCTAGACTCTGTGCTATTCCTTAAGACATTTGATTTAATTAACTAGCTAAGAAAACTAATTTGATAATTCCTGAGATAAAGTAAGTGTCCTTCACCCCTCTGACAAGGGCAGACTAGGTGAAATCCAAGCAATGTCTTGTAATGACAAATCTAACAATAATTAGTAAATAACAGAAATAATCAGTATTGTTCGGACACCTTGTCTATAGGGTAATTGCAAATCAGTAACTGTCTTTTTCTAACACTTCTAGGTATTTCATTGAAGGGTTTGCCAGCCTTGCTCTGTACAAAGAAATCCTTCAATATAGAGGAATTTGTTAAACATTGAATTTGTAAAAGTGTTTTTCCTTACATGTTTCAGTCAAAATCTGTTTCATTCTTTTATGTCAATAGCTTTCATTCTGTGATCTTCAAGGGTTCACGGACTAGATCTCATGGATACATGAAAAGCCATTTTAAAAAACAAGCCTGTGGGTATGAGGCTTGGATTTGTAATGCAGCCTCTGTACCATCACTGACTACTTTAATTTGCAAACTTAAAAAAAAAAAAAACCAAAAAAACCCAACCAGCTTATTTCAGAGGGTGTGGAGAAATGAACTTTCCCACTACCCAAAAGTTTAAATAATGGAGGTTATAGCTCAGTATGTAGTCAGTTAGAAATTCTAAATTATGAGGAGGCTGCCAATTAGCATCTAGAGATACGTAAACTCAGTGTACAAGAACTACAGTAGACTTGCCCAATACATAAGGCAGGAAGTTATTTCTTTTCTTCTATATCCTATTGAACTGAAAAATAAATTATTTCTAATAGGTTATCCTTAGACACATATTAGAAGATATTTTCCACTCTGAAGAACTAATGTCCCCCTTAACTATATGTTCATGTTGCTGTTTCCAATTTGCTCTACATAGTCTACCAACATCTGTACATTGCAGGTGTAAGGGCTGATTCCAGATTGAATGAAAGTTGCAAAATATTATTTCAATTTTACAGCAGGAGACCAGGCAGATGATGATTAAGTGACTTGCCAAAAATTCACACTACAGAGCAGAACAGCAAACTGCACTGAAATGGTAAGTTCTTCAAATGCTTTATAAAGCTTGCTCTAAGTGTCTATCACCAAGTGCACCTGAAAAGCCTGAGCATTCATGATGATTGATTGCATTAAAAACTGCCTGCTGTGGTCACAGTGGACTTTTCTGATTTATAACACTTTAGGATCTGCTCTGAGTTCTAGGAAGTGTTTAGTAGAAACATTAGCTTATAAACTTCATCACTTTTCTGGAGAAAAGCATTTTGAAAGTCCTTTACAGAACTATTTATCTGTTTCTGAATAGTGGGGTGATGTAATTTTTTACCTAATATTTGCAGGAATATGCCAGAAATTGAAAGACTATAGAAAGGAAAATTCTGTGATTTCTAAACTTGTTTCATTATGATTATTGGAAAAGATAATGTTAATTCAATCCAAAATTAATAATTTTAATGTATATTTTCTGTAAAAGAGATGCTCTTGATTTAAAATTAAATTAAAACAGAAGTCTGAAGGCTGCATAATGATACCAAAAGACAAGTATGTTTTTGCTGAATTAAATTTATCAGAACCACTGCATTCATGCAGAATATTTTTATTTTGGTGAAATTATACCTTCTGACGAGAAAATATTCCACTGGAAAGCTTTTGACCAGCTCAGATTGCTCCTGAGTGTACCTACCGAGAAGCCAAGAGACTGACGAGTACTTTCTGACTTTTCTTAGTATTTGACATAGCCAATACAAAATAAGTTATTAAATGCTAAAGCAAAACTAAAGATTGTGCTGTAGAGGCATTGTCCAATTATTATAATGATTGTGTTCTCAGTGCTGCTAGTTTTGATAGCTTCCGAGATTGCAAATCAGCCTCTGTTCTTACGGTCATTAATATCACCAGCAGATGTAGTGTTAGTGCCATCAGCACAGGCCAGATAATCCTGAATTTGGAAAGAAAAGAATGTCATGTAATTATTTTGCAGCCTAATATAATGTGGCCTGTTTGGGGAGCCAAAAATACACAACTACATGTTTTCTGTTGATGTTTTACTATAAAGTGTCAGCCAGATAACAGCAGGGTGAGGAAGGCAGAGTGCTGTGTAGAATGTATATGTGCTATAGTGACAAGCCACAACACAACCTACAGATATAGCCCAAAGGAGCACAAAATAGCTCTTCAAAGTAGATGTGTTAGGTCAATGATGTTAATGCATGATTGAAAAACAGCATAAAGAAGGCAAAGTATTGCCTGAAGACAGAGTGGAAGAGTCTTCTTCCTCTTAGGGGAATTTCAAACTGGTGTCAGTGGATCTGAACTTAAAAGAATTGGGAGGATGAATCCAAATACCAAACTACGTATTTCAGGCTGAGGTTATTGTCTCATTGGCCTTGTTTTATCAGCACATTTTTGTCCTTTGTCTTCCATACATCATATAATATCATATCATATATCATATATTATATCATATACCATATCTCACTACCTTCCTGTTTCCCAGCCTTCTTCCCTATTCCCCCTCTTATGTTTCACTTGTTTTCAGTTTTCTCTCACAAGGCCAGTCGAATCACCCCACTGCTTACCTTCTGTTTTGTGTAATTCACTTTTTAAAGCTTTTTTTCTGAGCAGATTAATTCATCAACCTATATATAAAGTGACTGACCATATTGTTCTATTTCTTGTGTCTTAATGATTCATACATAACTAATTAAGGAATTCTTAACAGGCTACTTTCAAGTCAAAACCATGTTTTAACTAGTGCAGAAGTTTTACTTTCATGGCCCATATCTTGACTCCTCATGTTTCTTCCACACAATTTCTTTGGAACCCCTCTTGGCATCAGTGATAAATTTAAATACCTACTTTTTAGGGAAGATTTTTGGTCTTTTATACTGCAAATCACAGTTTTGATTCCTGAGTTGAATAAAATTGAGTATCATGGTGGTTATCACATAAATGATGGAGACACTGCAATTGAATGACTGACACCATTATTTTAAATTTTACCTTATTTCTGCCTGTAAAGAAACTTAAAATTTATTGAGCTCTTGAAGGTGACAGTGGTAACTAGCATTAGATGTACCCTTGTTAGTTGACTCAATAGCACAAAAACACAATTCTCCATCTTAATGTGATAAAGTCAATGCATGCATTTTGGCACAATGTAACTTGCTACACCACTGCTATAAAATTTTGTGCTAGGTCTATAGTTCAGGAAAGAAAAGTTTTCAAAACTTATGTTTTTCAAATTCAAAACTTCTCTTAAAGAAACTGATTTCTTCTTACCTGTATGAATCACAGTGAGCAAAGTGATAGATTACACATTACAAATCGATACTATAGTTCAGGTGTTATTACAGAACCACTTGAGCTAGGCCTTTCATTAACAATACCATTTGAACTCCACAATGATTAAGAACACAGTAATACCTTCTTCTTCATTCATTACCTTACAGATAATAACTGCATATTTGATTACATAGTTTGAGCATATGTGCTCAAACTTATCACGTATCCAAAAAAGCAAAGAAAAGGTTTTTGAATGAATTAAAGAGTACAATAAAGTTCTGTTCAACAAAAAAACATTTTATTCCTAAATTCTGACATTCTCTGTCAAAAGAAAGAAAGGAAAACCAACCTCCTTCCAATAAAATGAAAAAGAGGAAAAAAAGAAAAAGGAGGTTTAATATCTGATAAAGGAAAATAATACAGAAACATATGTCCTTCTTTCCTATTTATAATACCTTATTTTTACTCTTAGAGTAGCACAGAAAGATATTGTACTCTCCGGAAAATGGTAAGTAGCTTGTGGTATGTAGCAGACCTGCTGATTCACTAGTGTTTCGTCTTTATCTCTCAATGTTTTTCTCAAATGTGCCTGGATAGCTGTAGTAGTTTCTATCTGATTTTCTGTACTTGTTATGCAAATTATTAACAGATCTCCCACAACAGAGGAGGGAGAAAGTCCTGAGAGCTACAATAGCCATAGCTTTTTCTATAAACTATTCCCCCGGTATTTACACATTCAAGACACTGTCTCACGTTGCCTGTAGTTTTCAAAGAGGCAATAGTATGTTGCAGTGTCAAGGCAAAAATAAAACCAAACAAAACCAAAATGTGAGACTTTAAACAACAGAAAAAAAAACCAAACCCAAAACTGGAAACCTCCTTAGAAAGAGTTAAAATGCCTTAGTTGGGGTTAATACTTAAAAGGTGCTCAGTTATCCTCTAGATCCTTCTGCTATTTTATGTCCACATGTAATAGCAACAGTGTTCTTATAATCTGGTTTCTGAATTTGTCCCTTTTCATCATACTATTTAAACTACAACTGCTACAGTTTACAAGAATCTAAAAAGATTTTCTGAAAAGATTATCTGAAATGGAGTAGTGTTGTATTGGCTAGGATTTGTGGTGGCTGGGCAGGTGGTGGGGGATGGCCATTGATGGGGGATTCAAAGACAAAGTTTTCTCTGGGGAAGATGAGAAACATGATTAAGAAGATCTACCATATTCAAATGAATTATTGCATTAATTCAAGACCTTTCTGGTATTGCTTAAAAAAATTATAATTTGACAAGGACTCATTGGCTATAGTGATATCCTAACTGGAAAGGAACATCATAACATACCTTTCATAGAAAATACATATCTAGATCTGGCATCTGTGATTTGTGTATACAATATTGCTGTGTCATCATGGTATGTACGTACTGTTCTAGGATTGAAAATACAAGTTATCTCTAAACCAGGAGCATTTTAACAACACAAAATACCAGTTTACCACCTCAACAAAGGAAAGAGAAGAACTTCTCAGAATTAATATAGTCCATGCATCAAAATCAAAATCCTTAAAAGGGATTTGACAGATACTACAAACCTGTGTAGTGGTAGAAACATGGTATAATGTGATTGTTCACTTCTTTTCCTGAAGAGTTAAAATACTCAGAATTTTAAAAGGAAAAGTTCTGTATTTTAAAAATGATTTCAGCTAACAAATATAAAGTTATGCAACACATAGGCTGCAGTAAATTTGAAAGGCTGTTTACAGTTATAGGAAAATGTAGTATATTACGAAGTCTACACATTTCAATAATTTCATATATTTTCTTAGTTTGATTGGTTTTACATAAGAGATATCTGGAATTTTATATTGACAGCATATAATTTGTTAATTTCTTGTGAACTCTCAGGCAGAGAACAGGCTTAGTAGTAGAATACAATTGTTCTTATATGCCTGTTCTTTATTAAGAGGATTGAGCAGCAAGTCTAAGTTTCAGAGAGGAAATCTCACCAGTGTTTAAAAATAAACAAATTATTGTTTATTTTATAAAATAAAAATAAACAAATAAGACATATTATATCTTACATTTCTCCTGGATTTCACTCTTAGCTTTCATCCAACTGTCTGATATGATCACTGGTATCCTCAGTGGCTGGAAATGTATAAGGAGCTATGCTGCAAACCATGTGTCTTAGTTTCAAAACTTTACATGTGAGTATGGAATTAAGAGTTGTGATAGCACTGAACCCTGAAACAGCTTGGTTGTCATTAGGGTGACATGCTTAGGGAGCAAAAGTTGCCTATCATTAATTTTTGGGACTATTTCAAAAGGAATGATTGATGGCAAGCTCAGTTTCACCCAGAACACATTATGTATGCCACATTCAGCAATATCCTACATGGATGTCTGGGTTTTTCACTCCAAGGTCACACTGGTAGCCAGTCTGCTTCGGCTGATGAACGGAGTTGCGCTAACAAACCATAACAGTATTATATAAAATGTTCGAAGCCAGCCTGGGAAGGACAAATAATTTCCCTAGAAACTACATATTGTTGGTAAAGGCCAATATCATCATCCAAGGAGTCCAAACAATTAAAGGGTTATATAGCTAGGTGGTTTGAGAGCTGAATAATCTTTTGCAATTCTTAAGAATGTGAATGTATGTATATGAGCATTTGACTTTGAATTTTTTTGAAGCAAATCTCCTATCTACCGCAAAAAGTTCATGTCATGGAACAGTCTCAAAGGGCGTGGAGGCATGAATCTGGTTTCCTTCAGATGAAGTCGTGGCAGTATATGCACTCCAGGAGTGTACCTAATGTGTTCTAGCTGCTAATAGGCATGCAGCTCACAAAACAGTCAGTCAGTTTGTGTTGGCAGTTCCTAGATTTGAAGGTGCCTACACTACTTCTTTCCAACTGGTTGCTGCTACAGCTATTATTGTAAAGAGGTCTAGAAACTCTACTGAAAACTCTTTGAGCCTGATCATCTATGATGTCAGCTTGCCACAAAGCACAATCTTCAGCACCAGCTATTTTGGGGACTTGACCCAGAGGGAGCTCTGGAGGGAGTATGCAGCCCTCAGCTGCAGGTAGTGCCTGGTGTCTCTCCCTAAGGCTGGGTTGAGTGTGTCCTTACCTTTGGGAGCTGGGCTGTCATTGAAACACTGAATCACCAGGTGAAGGAGCTGTGAGAGGAAATTAGCAGACTGCATAGTACCAGGGCAGATAAACAGAATATTGATGGGGTCTTTAGCGAGACATTGCAGAAACAGGAGACGAAGCTCCATGGTGGATGGAAGGAAAGACAGCTGGTGACTGTGCTCAGAGGACGAGTGGATGGACTACCATGATGAGAAAAGCTGCTTATCTGCCTGCAGAGCTGCAATTACAGAACAGGCACAATGCCCTGGGAACGGGGAAGGAGAGACAAGAATAGTCATCAGGGCAGGCATCCAGAGGTATCTGAGTCTAAAAAAGGGGGTCTGCATGAAGAGAAAAAGTGGAATTATGGCTTCAAGAGCATGTTGAGGACAATTTCTGTAGGTGGGTCATCACTGAGCCAAGAAGAGTAGATACTATGCTAGATATGTTAATCACAAACAAGGAAGAGCTTGTCAAAGATACAAGGCTGTCTTGGCAGCAGTGTCTGTGAAACTTTCTGAGAAGACTTAGCAAACAAATAGTAGAGCCACGGCCCTGGACTTTGGCGGAACAGGATTCAGCTTTTTGAGGGCTCTGTTTGGCAGGGTTCTGGAGAACCAAGGGGCAGAGAAGACCTGGATACTCTTCTAGGACAACACCCACAAACCATGAGCATGGTCAATTTTAGTGTGCATGTGTAACAGAAGGCCTACAAGGATGAACAGGCAACTCCTGACTGAGTTCCTATACAGAAAGGAGGTACACAGAAGGTGCAAGACAGGACAGCTACCCAGGAGAATTACAGGCACTTTGAGTGTACATGGACAAGGTTAGGAAAACCATAGCTCAAGTGGAGTTGAAGCAGAGGGACATGAAAAGCAAAAATAGTGTTTCTGTAAGCAGCAAATACGAAGGACAAAAGCACTTCTGGCAGCAAAAAGAAGGCTAAAAGCACAGCTTAATGAGACAGTTGAGCAATTCTCAGGGTCCTGAGTGCACCAATAAGCCTTAGTTGCTCTGACCAGCCTCACTTGTGACACCCCACCCACACTCTGTGCTCACAGGCCCAGAAGCCTAGTCTTGCTCTGAGCTTTGCCATAAGTAGGTGTCTCTTTGTGTGTTTGAAGTCCTGTTTCCTGCTGTCTTGACTTACTGACTGTATGGACCCCAGACATACATGGTAGGTAGAGTTTTTTCCAGTCCTCATCCTGTCTCCTAGCTGGCTTTTGGACAGGCAACTCAGGCCTCATTTCCTTCCATTTCTGACTTGGTGTCCTGAACGGTCACCAGATGTGACTTGTTACCTTGATTTTTTAATGAAAAATCAGTTGGCAAAACTTGCAGCTGCCACCAACTTGGCCATGCTCAGGTACAGTGAGATTGTATGGATTTACTAAGGGCACAATGTGATTGTCCAATGTATTTACCTTATGTGATGAGATCATGGGCTGTGTAGGCAGGGGGAGAGCAGTGAATACTGTTTATCTTGTCTTGTTAAATATTTATTTTACTACTGATATTTTTCTGTGACAAAAGTTCTGCTATACTTGTTCTTTTTTGTGGCTTCACACAGTGTGTATGAGCAGAGAGAGATGAAAAATGATGGGCTAATTTTAATACTTGCATCTCTGTTAATTAAAAATAATATAATTACATCATAGTGGATGAACCTGGACATTCACTGATGGTAGATATAGGCAAGAGTATGCCTTCCCTTCTTAAAGGAAACTTTCAGTAAAGATTTTGTGGACTAATTTATTCTGTTCCTCCTTTCTTGTTTGTTTGTTGGGGAAAGGGGTTTTTGTACTGGTGGTGAAACACTATAAGGAAAACTAGTAAAAAGAAGTCTGAGATTATCAGCAATATCTTCAAATCTTTATTTTTCAATGAAGTATTGTCAGGGACCACAATACAGCAAGTTATATGATGGCCAGACTTACTTGCACTGTAATTTCTGGCATAATTCTAGAAAGCTGTATTATGGTAAATTAAAAACATGAACAAAATATTTTGCATTTATCACCACTGAAGCTTAAATTAGCATGATTCTCTGGAGAAAATAAACATTCTTAACTGTCTGTTTGTTTAGGTCCCTATAAGAAATAAGCTAGTGTCACAAAACTCTCCTTTCATGTGCCTTAAGGTTTGTTTCCTTTTTATTTTTGAAATCTTCTATGAAACTCCTGGACTTATAGATATTGGTATGGCAGCATTTTTTTAATCTAAATTTTCAATCAGCAATCACAGATACAGTTTATCATCTTGAGTCACATGTTAGAGAAAATGAACATATCAGACCAAATGTAAAAATAAGAGACATAGTGGCTACTACTGAAAGTTGGTAGGATGATTCCCATGACTGAATGTAAGGATAGACAGATACAAGCTCTTTAGGAAGGACAGGCAGGGTAGGAGGGGAAGAGGAATTGATGGAGCTCCATCTGGGGAAGGAAAATGAGCTGGTTGAGAGCATATGGGTAAAGGTTAAAGGGAAGACAGGAGAAGGTGCTGTTACAGTAGAGGTCTGCTACAGGCCACCTGACCAACAGAACCAAGCAGATGAGGCCCTCCATAGGCAGATAGAAGTGGCTTTGTGTTCACAGGCCCTGGCCCTTGTGGGGAATTTTAACCACCCTGATATCTGCTGGAGAGAAAACACAGAAAGGCACCAGCAATCCAGGTTGTTCTTGGAATGCATAGATGACAACTTCCTCCTCCAAATGGTAGAGGAGCCAACAAGAAAAGGTGCTATGCTGGACCTTGTTCTCACCAACAGGGAAGGGCTGGTGACCAACGTGAGGCTCAGGGATAACCTTGGCTGCAGACACCACAAAGCACTAGAATTTAAGATCCTCAGGGCAACTAGGAAGATGTATTCCAAGCTTACGTCCCTGGACTTTATGCTTCAGGGATCTACTAATCA